>CAUYQG010007551.1:0-52882 GCA_963574415.1 Tarsius wallacei | reverse complement strand
CCTGTAGTTCCAGCTACTTGGAAGGCTGAGACGGAAGGATCGCCGGAGCCCAGCAGGTCGAGGCTGCGGTGGCCGGGAGCGGCCACTGCACTCCAGTCTGGGCGACAGAGTGAGACTCCAACTCAAAAAAAAAAAAAAAGTCAGTCAGGTGCTCACTAATGTTCCATTGAAGTGACCAGTTAAATTAAGGATCCTGTTCAAGCTGTTCATGTAACGATAAGGCATATATAAGTTGGGGGGTGGAAATAACTATGGTCCTCACTCTCCTACCTTCTGCCCCAGATCTCTGCCAGACCCAGGGACATTTAGATTAGTCTGACTGTTTTTTTCACTGCTTCATATTAATTAAATCATTAGTAGTGTTGAATATGTTATATATGATAAAACGTTTTGTCTAAGCATTCCCCACCTTCGAGGATCAAAGGAAGAGTGGCCAGGCTCGGTGGCTCAGCCTGTAATCCTGTGCCTTTGGGAGGCGGAGGTGAGTGGATTGCCTGAGCCCGCAGGTTCGAGACCCACCTGGGCAACTTGGTGAGACCTCATCTTTACAATAAATCCAAAAACTAGCCGGGTGTGGTAGCACGCGCCTGTAGTTCCAGCTACTTGGAAGGCTGAGTTGGAAGGATCGCTGGAGCCCAGCCGGTCGAGGCTGCAGTGGCCGGAAGCGGCCACTGCACTCCAATCTGGGTGACAGAGTGAGACTCCAACTCAAAAAAAACAAAAACAAAAACAAAAAACAAAGGAAGGGTGAATACAAGAGTGGTGGAGAAAGACAAGGTGAGGTTCCTTGCTGGAGTAGATTTGGCCCAAAAGTTCTGCAGCTAAGCTAATAAGCCAAACCTTGTGGAAGAAGACAGGAATTTGGACCAGAAATAAGTAGATTGTTCTACCCTTTTTGTGTACGTAAGCAAGAATTGTATGCATTTATTTAACCTGACTCATATCGTGAGAGCATAACTCATTTGAAAGGATTGGGTTTATTTTGGCAAAGGTTGAATGCCCAAGCGTGCCTTCCTGCTCCTTTGTGTAAGCAGCAAGTGACGCGCATTCTACGTATCTTGAGGGAAATCAGAATCTCTGTCTCTGGGTTGAGACGAAAGAGGAGGAAGTGAAAGCACCATGTGTTCCTTTTGCTTGAGGTTACTTACTTGCAAAGAGGTTCTTCTTCGGATGTTATTCCACTTGTGGCCTCTAGGTTCTGTTCCCTTTGTTGTAACATTACATTGTGTATCTAACATTTCTTGCTACTGCTTAGAAGTCCTTGTGACTACATTGGTCTTTATCGATAATTTTATGTAGCACAATCCATCACCATGTTAGATGTTGGGGCAGGAAAGAGGGTGTTACTCTGTCTTTCACTTGGTGCTCAGACAGTTCTCTTATATTGATTTCTTGGCTTGCATGTCTGTTAGATGATGATTTTCACTTTTCCTGCCTTGTGTTTATCCAGATGATGTTTCAGATGCATCTGCAACATATCATCATTAACAACAAACTTTTATTGAACACTTATGGGCTGTGGATCAGGCTCCAGGGTAGGTACTGGGGATAATAAGAGAAATGTAATGTGATCTCTACCCTGGAGGGTTTTATTATCTATTGCACCATGTCTCAGAGACAGAGAGAGAGAGAGAGAGAGAGAGAGAGAGACAGAGAGACAGAGCAAGAGGGAGAGAGAGAGAGAGAGAGAGAGAGAGAGAGACAGAGACAGAGAGACAGAGAGAGAGAGAGAGAGAGAGAGACCTAATAACTTATACCCAGTAAGTGCTACAGATAGCAATACTTTTGGAGTTCAGAAAAGGATGTTGTTGGTGAGGACTGGGTGGTCAGAGAAAGCTTTAGGAATGAGATGAAATTTGGGTGGTTTCCTAAAAGACGAGAAGTCTCTTTCTGTCAGATCCTGAATATAGTGAGTTTCCAAAAACTGTTGTGTCAGGAAAAAGAAAAAAAGTAATGCCTGTATCTTTAAACTACAATTGTCTTATGAATTATTCATGGGTTTAAGACTAAGAATCAATATTCACCTGCTCTTCTGCAGGGCTTTGTGTGGAGTTCTATTGTTAATAGCCTTGCACGCCCATCTTGCACACCAAGAAAAAGTCAGCCCATCTGTGGACTTTGTCATTAAGATCTCCTGGGCATACTTGTCAACTGTTAAGAACGTCTTTGCTTTGTCTAGAATTTACCTGAGTTTCTCTCCTACTGAAAACCCTAATAAAAACAAAAGACATTCAGTGAAATTAAGGCAGAGTGAATTTTAAGGTAAAAGAATAGGAAACAAATTAACAAAAAAGAGTGGTTTTCTTGTGAATATTTCCTTTCAACATTGTAAGGAGAGCTCAAGTATGACCCTGGAAATGCTATTAGTCCCCCAAGAGAAATATTCATTTATGAGAAGTTCCAGGGTTTTTGCCTCTCTAAGACAGAGAAGCTCAAACATTTTTTTTTGAAGATTAGAAACTTTGCTTATTACTTCTTCAAGACTTCACTGGCCCAGAGAGATACTTGCCTCCGTTTATCAGCAGAAAGCTTTGCAGAAAAACTGTCTGTGGCCAGGATTATTAATATTCTAAGGACTAAGCCCAATGACTTTCCCAACACCAATCCTTTTCAAAGAACTCTCTCTTTGATTTCTATAATAGTGTTCCTTTTTTAATCTTTCTGTGTGATAAATTACCTTGGTGTTAGTGGAATGAGAGGCAGGCAAGAAATGAGATCCGTATTCTCTTCCTTTGGTTTCTTCGTGCAATATGTATTTAGGGATACCTAACTACATTTGTGGCATGAAGCACTCCACAGATCTCCACTCTGCTTGTGGTGTTAAGTTTGTGAACAGGGATGAAAATCCACACGCCCTAAGTAGGATGGGTAAAAAAAAGAATACATTCTTTTGTAGTTCATAAGCATGATGATTAGGTTTTCACATGCATGTGTGAGATGTGCTACCTTCAAACCTTGTTACAAAATTGGTTCATAACCTGTCTGACAATGAAGAAAGAAAAACATAGAAAATAATAACCTTTTTTTGGATAACTGCTCTTCTTGTGCCTGTCAGTAGGGGCAGGGTAGATTTAAATTTTCCAACTGAAACAATTCAGTTCCATTGTTCATGTTAGAATAGTTTCTTAGGTGTGATGTGGCCTAATTTGAACAAATAGGGAATTTCAAGTATAAATGCTCATTTGGAGTTGTTTTCCCTTTCACAAGAGCCATCTCTCTGTCTCTTCCCAAGATGGCTGGATGTGTGCAGGGAAAGTGGACCTGTCCTCTGAGTGTGATGGAGTGCCTGGGTGCTCTCCTTGCTGAAGAGTGAGGCTGGCCTGGTCCAACACCTGAACACTTTGGTGCTGGTATTTGCCCATGGTGTCTGCCAGTCTCATCTGGTTTCATGGATGCTGTGCTATACTCACAGCTGAAGCCTGTGATCACATAAAGATATCCATGTTACAGAGATCTCTGAAATTTTTAGCCTTTTCATGTAACCCAGGGTTGCATGGTCTTGACAGCCCCATGTTTCCCACCCCCAATGTGGGGTATATGAAAGCTCAAGGGACCCCTGCATGCAATGCATGTGTCACGTGGAAGCAGAGCTCTCTCTCACATCCACCTATTCAAGACTTCTCCCAGCTATCTCGAACACAGAGGGCCAGAGCACAACCCTGGTGCTCTAGAAGGCCTCGTTCTGTCTAGTCTGATGTTTCCGTCAACTCACTTCCACCCTTTGGCCAAGGCCCAAGGCCCAAGGCCAAAGAAGACTGAGGCCTTTGGTTCTCAGGGAATTGAACCCTATTCTTACCTCTTGGACATCCCACAAAATCCTCCTAATCTCCCTGTCCTCCTCCCCTGCTTCCTTTCCTTCCTCTTCATTTTCTTTTTCACCTGGAAATGTCTTCACCTCTCCTTATCTGGTAGGAACTTCCCTTCTTGTCTCTATTCTCTACATTATGAGTTAGTATAAAATTCTACCATTGAATTTGCCAGATTTGGCTTCTGATCTGAAACAGGAGCTTTTGGAATGTAAAAAAGCCTTCCTCTCTTGACTAAGCCTGGCTTTCAAAGCCTTTTTCCTTTATGTATTAAAAACCCATTTTTCCGCCTTTTTCTTGCACTCCTATTTAACAATCTCAATCATAACCAAATATGGAAAGTAAATTAAAAGATAGATATATAGATACATGAATATACATATTAACCATGTTACAACATCCACCTAAAACCATTGGGTAAAAAGAGTAAGATCCTAGCTAGTTGCAAGAGTGTGATTGTAGTAACTAAAAAGCAAAAACAAAAACAATTTTCCTTACAATCCTAACCATAACCAAATATGGAGAACACATTAAAATACACACACACACACACACACCCAAATACACACACCATGTTATAACATCTACCTAAAACCATTGAGTAAAAGTGTAAGACTTTAAATACAAGAGTGTGATTGTAGTAACCACAGTAGGTTAGAACAAGGAGGGATGGCCTCTCACAGGCATTAGAGCTTGGTCTGGACCTCAGAGACGGGAGAATTAAGTAGGTGTGAAGAAAAGGAAATGGATATTCAGTCAGACCTAATATCTTCTTCGCTCATACCCCCAAAGTTCTGTATTTATAGCTAATGCATATTTAGCACCATCTTTTTCCTCAGTTACTCACAGACATGTCTGCTGTAAGATTATAAATTACCTGAGGATAGGGTTAAAAAACATTTTTTATTTGTATCTATAATATTACCAAACCTTGTGCTTGTATGTAGTTTTCCTTCATAAATATTCAAAAGCTAATGTATTTGTTCAGGTTGCACTGCTATAAGGAAATACCTGGGCTGGGTAATTTATAAAGGGAAGAGATTTATTTGACTTATGGTTTGGTGTGACATCAGCATCTACTTCTGGTGAGACTTCAGGAAACATCCAGTCATGACAGAAGGTGTAGAGGGAACCGGTGTGTCACATGGCAAGAATGGAAGTAAGAGAGAAGAGCCAGCCCCTTTTAAACAATCAGCCCTCTTGTGAACTAATAGAGTGAGAACTCACTCATTATGTGGAAAACAGCACCAAGTCATTCATGAAGGACTGCCCCCATGACCCAACCATGAGAGTTGGACAGAATAACATCCAAACTATATTAGTTAACATGATAAAAAACATAGGATTTTAAAATTATATTTCTCTTAGCTGTTCTTTTTAAAGCTACTATATCCCTCCTATGTTATAGAAGAGTATCTTTAAAAAGAAAATCTGAAGAGATACTTGCCTTAAATATTCTTCCAACACCAGTTACTCAGATTCTCCTTTTTCTTCTTAAAGTCTTACCCTTCTGACCTATCAGATTTCCCAACTGTGGAAAATCCAGTTATTATTTTTTTATTGTGGTAAAACATTAATATCATAAAATGTGCCATTTAGCCATGTTTAAGTGGATCATTCAGAGGCATTAAACTGTTGAGCTACATCATCCATACATCTCCAGAACTTTTTCATCTTCCCAATTGAAACTCTAGATTCATTAGACAATAACTCCTCATCCACTTCCCTCAGCTCTAGACAACCACTATTTCTCCCAACTCTATGAATTTGTCTCTAAGTACCTTATGTAAATGGAATCGTACAATAGTTATCCTTTTCTGGCTGGTTTATTTAGTTTAGTAAACCATCTTTTAAGTTACTTCCATGCTGCAGCACATGTTGGAATTTGCTTCCTTTTTAAAGCTAAATAATTTTCCATTGTTTGCAACATCTCTGAGTATTTTTTGGTGATGTGATTCTCTTTATATAGTGAAATATATGAGTATTTGACTTAAGGATTTAAATATGATCCTTTCTGGGGAAAAAAAATGAATGTAGCACACAATCAGAAATAGCATTTTCTCCAAGGCAGAAAATAGTATTTCTGAGGTCAAATAGAGTAATAGCTTGAATTGATAAAGGAAAAGCAAAACTGCTTTTTTAAAAATTTTATTTTGTATCTTTAAGCTTTCTTTCTTCTGTAAGTCTTTTAAATGGTTAGAGATATCAAACGAGTGTTCCCCAAACTGTAGATTCTAAAAAGATGCTCTGCACTAAAGGGGTGCGGAAAGTCAAATCCATTTGTGAGTGTTGCTTCCGGGAGCATCCATTACAGGTTCTCTTGATGGTACACAAACATTTAAAAATTTCTTAGAAGTCTTGCTGCTTTAAAAAATGTTTAATTTACTTTACTCGGCATTTTTCAAACACATCTGAATGCAGAATTATTTTTTAGCTGTCATTTTGATATTACGTTTAAAAATGCTGTATTAAATTAAAACAAGGTAAAATCTTTAAGATGATAACAAAAGGGAGAGCATCTAAAACAAAAGGAGGCAGTGAGTTCTTTGAGAATCCCTAGCTGGGTGGATTATGACCCTCAGACAAATAAATCGGCCTTGATTTTCCTATCGTTAGGACCAAGTCACTTAGATTCATAGTCAGAGAGTTCATGTTATTTGTTCTAACATTCTTTAGCTAAACTGAAGACTTTATCTTGTCTACATAAGGAATATTTAAAAATCAGTATAGAAAACACTTTTTAAAATATTTTTGTCTGCCTTTTTTTTGAAAGACATATAGCGATGTTACTTAAATAAATTTATTTAAATAAAATACTGTTTAAGCAACATCTTTTAAATGATATTTTGCTCTGTGAAGCAAGTACTAAGTGAGGGCAGTTAAAACGTGTTCTTTGTCCTTTGTTAGAAGCATGTTCACCATGAAGGAATGATTATTAGCCATGAGCTTCCCAAGTGGCAGAATCCAGTGAGGAAGAGAAAGGGGAACAGGTGGAAAGAAGTTATCAAAACTATGGGCAAAATATTCAGGGGGTTATATGACACTCCTGGAGAAAGACGCATTTGAAAAAGAGCACAGAGCACTCAAAACAAAAAATCAGTTCCTTGTTGTCATGCCTCTGAGAACCTGAAATACGAGATTACTAAAGACTCTTCATAACTCAGTAAATGTCTTACTGTTTATCTTTAACCTCTATTTGTCAAATTTTCCTAAGTAAATATTTTTAGTTTACTTTTAAAGAAGCAGCAGAGGGACTATGAGACAGAGAGGCAGGAAAATGCATTCAGAAACTATATATTAGGAATGGGAGAATCCCAGCAATAGGGTGGAGTGAGTGGGTGATAATAGAAAAAGACTGCAGAGAAGGAAAACAACTAACAAACCGAATCAAATGTCAATAAACTACGGAGCTATTCAGTGTTTAAGAAGTGGTCCCCAGGGCCAATGCTGGTAGAAGGTTAAGACTTTGAATTTTAGCTCAACGATAGATTTTCTGTAGGAAGCGAAGTTCAGGGGGTCACGCTACTTTGTTTTCTGATGGCTAGTAGGCATGCAGTAGCTGTCTGGTGAGTGAATGGGGATCTAACTTAGAACTCAGATAACATTATTAGAAGGAAAAAAGAATGCTATTGATCTTTACCTGGTAAAGTCCTTCATTACAAAGCTAGGAAGCACCTGTTCCTAGCGGTGAGCAAGTAGCTGATTTGGAAGTTGGAAAAGGGCCCCTACTTTGAAGGAAAGGTCACCAGTCCTGATTAAACCAAGTCACCTTGTCTTAACTGGGTAACAACCTCCACTGGGTTTATCTCATAGGAGAGTCTATCTAAGGTAAATACTATCTAGAAGAAAATTCCAAGTGTTTTTTTGCAATTAGAGTTATCAGACCATTATCACTCACAGACTAAAAGTTGGTTTTGTCGTTACTCCATCCTAGGTTTCTGGATTCTGTTAAAGGGAAAAGGTGAAACAAAATGTTTCAAGCAGCCACTAAGTCATCAGACTGAGGCAGAGTTTTAAACTTACCTGATTTAGGATTGACCTGGGCTTATGGGTGATGAGTACATAGATAAACTTGTTTATCCTCCTGTTGCCACAGGCCTTGGGCCTCCGGACAGGGCAAGAAGCCATTCAGGACATAGTTACTGTTATATCTGCTGAAGATATATTATGCACTAAGGATGTGAGGCCAAAGGTTCTGGAAGCCATGTAGTAGCTGTTCAGGAAAAAGAAAGCACTTGGGCCCTTTGACTGCAAGAATTAAGAGACTGATCTTAAACTAACTTGAATAAAAATAAAAGTAAAGTTGGAATCAGTATTAATTTGCTAGGGATGCCATAACAAAGTCCCACAGACCAGGTAGCTTAAGTGACAAAAACTTATTTTCTCACACAGTTCTGGAGACCAGAAGTCCAAGATCAAGGTGTTGGCAAGTTTTGTTTTTCCTGAGGCCTCTCTCCTTGTCTTACAGGGGACTACCTTTTTGCTGTGTCCTCTGTATGTGCACACCCCTGGTATACCTTTTCTGTGTCCAAATTTCCTCTTTTTATAAGGACATCAACAATAATGAATTAAGATCCACCCTAATGCTCTCATTTTAACTGAATTGCCTCTTCTTTTTTTGAGTTGGAGTCTCACTCTGTCGTCCAGGCTAGAGTGCAGTGGCACACTCATGGCCACCCCAGTGTCAGCCTGCTGGACTCTGGTGATCCTTCCACTTCAGCCTTCCAAGTAGTCAGAACTACAGGTGCATGTTACCATGCCCAGCTAATTTTTTTATTTATTGTAGAGACAAGGTCTTACCAAGTTGCCTGGGTTGGTCTCAAACCCACGGACTCAGGCAATCCACTTGCCTCAGCCTCCCAAAGTACTAGGATTACAGGCTGAGCCACCGAGCCTGGCCTGAATTGCCTCTTTAAAGGGCCAACCTTCAACTATAATCACATTCTGAAAAACCAGGAGTTAGAACTTCAACACATACATTTATGAATTTGTAGGAGGGGGAGGGTACAGTTCAGCCCATAACAAGGATTAAGCCATCTAACTGGCAGGAATAGAGCTGGACGGGGAAAAGGAGGCATGAAACATGGTCAACATTCCTCTAAATGTCTTTGCTCTTCTTCCTCGGTCTGCTTTCTTTTCCCTGAACAGCTACTCCATAGCTTCCAGAACCTCTGGCCTCACATCCTTAGTGCATAATTAAAGAAGAAAGGGAGTACCCTTCTCCCAGCTTGGATTTTTAAAAAATTCCAGGGGAAAGTCTCTGATTGGCCCATCTTGCATCAGGTGATCTTCTATGGGCCAATCAGTGTGGTGTGAGAGTGAGACCCTTTGGTCTAAAACCAATCAGTACTCGCCACCAGATCCCTCACTGCAGCCAAGGAGGCAGGGTCTTATCACCATGGCAGCCCTTATCAGGGACATGTAAAGAATGAGTGGGATGGAAGGAGGAAGGAGTTCATGCAAGACACTTACCACCAAAAGAAGTATGACCCAAACAGACACTCAATGTGTCATTTGGGGATCAGAGACAGTCGCATAAGTGAGAAAGTGTCAATGGATGTAATACTGATCCTAAAGAGTGGTCTAACCTCACCTTCAGCAGAAAAAAATGAAGACAGTGCTAGGGCAGCACTTGGTGACAGCACCTGACAGTGTCCTGTAGTGGGAAAAGTTCAGCAAGGACTTCACACAGGTGGTGGTTGTAAACCTAAGTCCTAAGGAGGAGAAGGCCAGTCAAGAGAGATGAGGCTTGAGACAGATAGGCAAATGCTTAAGTGAGAGTCTTAGGAGAATGTAGGAATTTCAACATGGTGGCGTAGAATGATGAGTTTAGACTAGAGTCCTCAATATACATGAAATTTGGGAGAACGACAATGGATCAAAAATTGGCATCCATTTGTGGCTATTTTCCAAGTTAAAAAACTCAGAATTTCCATTAAAATATGAGAGGAGAAGATGAAAGCATAATTTGGTCTTGGTTCTCTTACAAAGCTTAGCATTTCCCATAGCCTGAGTAGAGAAACACTAGTCTGGGCTCTGACATGAACTGTGAGTCTGAGCTAGACACATTCTCTCTGTGGTTCTCACTCATTTATTTCAAATTAAAGGATCTGGACTGTGTGAACTTTTAGGACCCTGCCAGGTCAGTGGCTGGTTGCTACTTATCTTTCTGTCCAACAAGCATGTAGCTTGAACAACTGGCTATCAGCTCCATCTGGCCTCGGTACTGACCTCGGTTTTGGAATGCAAAAATCCGCATTTGGCATGGGTCCTGTCCATGAAGAACTGCAGACTAATCATCAGGGCTTAGATGTGAACAATGGAATATTCGTGCCAGGTCGCCATACTGAGACTGACATGTGAGAGCTGCAGACAGTTTTGCATTGAGAGCTCAGAGGAGGGAGAGGGGCATTTGGAGTACAGTGGTGAGAAAAGTTTCACACAGCACATGGGGTTTCAGCTGGACTTCAGTGATGGTTGTGATTAACATAGGTAAGGATAAGGAGGAAGGTTATGGAGAATGGGAGTTGAGCACCAGCTGGATGGGGTGTGAACAGCAAAGCAGAGATGAGAAAGGGCATGGCTCATCCCAGGAAGAGGCACTCAGTCTGCAAAGTCAACGACTGCACTTCTGATGTCACTGCACACTATCTCTTTTAAATACCCCAGGCCAGGTAGGGTGCTGTAACTTACACCTGTAATCCTAATATTTTGGGAGGCCAAAGCAAGAGAATTGCTTGAGCCCAGGAGTTCAAGACCTACCTAGTCAACATAGCGAGACATCATCTCTACAAAAAATCCAAAAATTAGCCAGATATGGTGCCAGTAGTCTCATCCAGCTACTTGGGATGCTGAGGTGGAAGGAGCGCCTGAGACCCAGAGGTCAAGGCTATAGTAAGCTATGATCATGCCAGTGCACTCCAGCCTGGGCAACAGAATGAAACTTTGACTCAAAAGATAAAATTAAATAAAAAATAAGTAAGTATCCCTGACCATTTTTCATTCCACTGTTTGACACTGCTTATGTCACCTGGATCAACTTCCCCAGGAGTTGGTCCAACCCATGTAAAGCAGCCATGTATGGAGTCCAAAGAATGCAAAGAATCTTTCTTGCTGCCAGTCCCTGCATTTCCCTGTGATGCCTAGCTGAGATCACAGAAAACTCTTTACTTCCCATTTAGTCCCACACAGGGCTTCAGCCCACCCTTCAAGACAAATACTCAGGAGGAATGCATGAGGGCTGCCTCTCACACATCAAGCTCATGGCCACGTGACATCATGGCCAACAGGACCACATGCCAGGTACTCTGTGTTAAGTCTTCATCATTAGTATTTCATGTAATCCTTCCAACAGCTCTGTGAGGTGGAGTTTGTATCATTATCTCCATTTCTCCAAATAAGGAAAGTGTTGCTTAGAGAGGCTCAGTGATCCACCTAAGATTACAGAGGTGGTAATGTTGTATTAGTTTATTTTATGTTGCTATCATAAAATACCCGGGTCTGTGTAGTTTATAAAGAAAAGAGGTTTATTTGGTTCACAAGAAGTGTAGTGTTGGCATCTGTCTCTCATGGGGCCTCAGGAAGTTCACAATCATGGCAGAAAGGTAAAGGGAGCTGCCATGTCATAGGGAGAGGATGGAAGCAAAAGAGAAAAGGTGGTGACAGGCCATATTAAACAATGAACTTTGGCGTGAGCTAATAAAGAGAGAACTCACTCATTACCTCGAGAACAGCACCAAGTCATCCCTGAGGGTTCTGCACCCATGACACAAGTACCTCCAACTAGACCCCACTTCCAACACTGGGCAAGACATTTCAACATGAGTTTTGTAGGGGACAACCATCCAAACTATATCACTGATGGAGCTTGGACTTAAGCCTCCATCTCTGACAACAGAGAGCTCACAGTCACTGTGTGTTTAGGTTACATGATGGAGGCTCAGGGAGGGAAACATCCCAATCACAGGTCGTGGGAGTCACTTGCCACCTACACGAACTATCCAAACCTTGGTTGATGGATGTAGAGTTCCCTGCTCTGCTTTACTTGATGAAATATTTGGTTGGTGGCTGTGCAGGGTCATAGTCTGGATACCAGAAGATTTTAGAGCAGAATTGGATTCTAAAGAAAATACGAAACTGTCACTAAATAAGAAGATGCTTCAAGTAGGAAATCCCCATGGAACAATTATGAGTGGGGATTATATGGTAAAAGAGGAGGCAGGACTGTGGAGGAGGGAGGCAGAAGGCAGCAAGGAGGAGCATGGACTCGGAGCCAGGAAGAGGTGGGTTCCAACCTTGACCTCACCGAGTTCATGGACAAGTCAGAACTTTCCTGAACCTTAGTTTCCTCATCTGTAAAATGATGCTTTTAGAAGGCCCATGATGGAAATTGTACTTAAAAAAATATCAAATTCTTAGCTCAGTGCCAAAAAAGAGTAAACTTTTAATAAAAGGTTGCTGCATTATTTCATTTCTTTTGTGTTTGAAGAGTGAAGTCCTATCCAGCTCCCCAGGCACAGAGTGACCACTCCTACCTGGAACCTTTAACCTATTCAGTTAATTTATCCTATTGTCCTTTCATTAATTTACCTGTGAAGTTCCTTCATGGAAGAACACTTAATTAACCCCTGCCATATGTCAAGCACTGTGGAGACAAAGCCAAATGAGAGAGGATCCTTTGGTAGATGTAACATATATATATATTATATATATGTATTTTATGTACATATATAATACATATATATATATATATATGAGGGAGGACATCCCAAAACCTGGAATTTATTAATAAAAGGTTAACACAAAATTATTTATACAAAGTTATGTACTTGTTCTTATATATTTAAACTTCATTCACCTTCAAAGTACTCTTTGTTTAATACAATACACCTGTGAGGATGCTTTTTTCACTGTTTAAAGTAGCTTTTAAATCCATCCATTTTGATGCCTTTCAATGCTTCTGCCATTTTTTGATTCACCTCTTCCACATCAGCAAAATGTTTCCTTTTGAGGACTTTTTTCATCTGGGAAAACAAAAAAAAAATGTTGCTAAGGATAAGACCAAGTGAATAGGGAGAGTGGGGGCTGGGGGTCATGCCCTTTTTTATCAAAAACCACTCAGCATGGTGTAGCCAAGTGTGCTTATAAATCACCCATCATGAAATGGGCAAATGAAAGAATCTCCAAAAAAAACTTCACTGAAGTTGAACACAGCCTTTCATGAAGTTAACTGCTACACTGATGCCAGTGGGTTCCTAGAACACTTACCTCACAGGAGGAAGTCTGTATTACAAGGGGGAAGCTCTCTAAAAGATGATTCCAGTTTTGGGGGTTCCCCCTAGTATAGTTAATGTCTTGTCTCTCACCTAGAATACAAGAGGAAAAAGTTCTTTGTTATTGTACCGAATATCAGAAGCACTTGGGGAAAACCAAACACAGTAATAAACCCTGGTTTTCAACTGACAGTCAGGGAGAAAATTCAATCCCAGACAGGCTCTTCTTTCCAACACTTAGTGTGTTGGGAACATGGTGTGTGTGTGTATGTGTGTGTGTGTGTGTGTGTGTGTGTGTCTTACACAGTCCTCTCTCCCGGTCAGGCATCCATGGCCAGTCTTTACTACTTCCACTCTCTTTCCCACTGACCAGTGGGGACACAGACACCGTCTCCCAGCTCCCTGAAGGACTCTGAGACTCAGTCAGCCCTGGGTTCCAGAGGCAGAAGGTCAGCTGCCTTGGTCAGCTCCCTTAGGCTGGGCTTTGGAAACAGGGAGACCCCCAAGTCTCTAGGCTCCTCGGTGTTGAAAATTGAGCTTTGTGGGGGCAACTCTGGGGAAAAGGGCCCTTTGTGAAAATCTCCTTTGATGAGAAACATAATATAAATACAAATTTCTATTGTGTCAGCTTCTGAGGAGCCACTTCAATCCATTTGGGCACCTTTGATTTTGTTCTCCTCCAATTCCTTTCCTCCTTTAAAAAATTTAATAAGAGCATGTTTTCATCTGGCCTCAAGGGAGTAATTTATTTATTTAAAGTAATAATAAAGTTTCAGCATAATCCCTAGCTCTCAAGGGGTAAAGAAACTCTTTGAACAATTTATTTTTCTCATCCTTGAAGTGTGAGAGAGACCAAGAGGCTGCCGTGTGGTGTCCTGGAGCCACTGCCATGGCAACAGCCAGAGCCTCTCGACTGCCTGGCTGCAGCCGCTGGGAAGCAGGGAGATGGAAATAGACTCAGAACTCTCTTCTTTCCCTCTGTCTGCTACAAGTTCCCCTTTGAAGAAACTGTTGGGTAAAATGTGGTGAGGACCCAGATAAGTGTGGGAATAAGAACAGCCACCGCGAAAGCTCATAATGGGCCAATTGGGTGAGGGTCAGGGAGACACAGGCCAGAGCAGGTGGGCGGGGTGGCTGCTCTGGTCTATCTCTTCAGCTACAGAGTCAGAACACGGGGCTCTGAGACCTGATGAGGGGGTCCAGATAAGGGATACAGGAAGAGTTCAGTAATCTTGGTCTTCAGTGGGTACTGAGGACAACAGAACTACCTTTAGAGGGAAAACCAGTGTTAACAACACCCAAATCAGTGTAAACACAACCCAAGTCCATAACCACTATACGAGGTCCAACAGTTAGGTTCATGAACCATCCCAGAAAAAATATTACATACCTCATTATTAATATCACCACGATCACCTTTGAAGTACTCCCTCCCCTTGGGAAGTTATGCACTGACACCAGCGCATTGTCCACCCATGAAAGCAATTTTGGAACTCTTTTATAAGAATAGCCTTCAGAGCCATCATTGTTATTTGTTGAGGTCTGACAATTAATTTCACAAACTTGCCACTGTGTGCTTATATTGGCAGCACTGTACAAATAACTGTGTAGGAACACCCTCCTTACTCACCTGATCTGGTCCCTAATGACTTTTTTCTTTACCCAAAGATAAATATTGAAAGGAAGATATTTTATCACATTCAGGACATCAAGGGTAATACGATGGTGTCTCTGACGTTATTTCCGTATTTTAGATAAGTCAGATGAAGATTATGGAAGCTAGGTAGCTTGCCTGAGATTATAAAGCTAGTAAGCAATAGATCTGAGATTCAACATGAAGCATGGCTCCACAACCCAAGTCTATAACCACTGTAGACATTGCTTCTCAGGTTAGATTGGTTAGGAAAGGTAGATGAGGGTAGTTATACCAGTTAAAATTTCATCACTGAACTACCCACAATAGCAAAATCATGGAACCAGCCTAGGTGCCCATCAACAGTGGGTGGGTTGGATAAGGAATATGTGGCACATATATTCCATGGAACACTACACAACCTTAAGAAAGAAGAGAATTATGCCCTTTGCAGCAATTTGGATGCAACTGGAGACGATCATTCTAAGCAAATTATCACAAAAACAGAAAACTGAATACTGAGCATTCTCACTTCTAAGTGGGAGGTAAACACTGAATGCATGTGGACATAAGGATGGGGACAACTTATGCTGAGCACTCCGAAAGCAGGGAGGAAGGGAAAAGAGTAAGAGTTGAAAAACCACCTATTGGGCACCATGCCCACCACTCAACAGAAGCCCAGCCCTCACCATCACACAATATACCCATGTAGCAAACCTACCCATGTACCTCTTGAATCTAAAATAAAACAATAAAAAATTAGTTTTAATTGCAAGTAATAAAAACCTGTGATTTAAGTAAATCACAGTTTGTTTTCATCTTCTGACAAGAGTTTGGAGGTAGGCAGCAGTTGACACACCTTCAGCAGCTTAGTGACAGAGGCAAATTTCATACCCATTCTCTCACGGTCAACCCCATCTTGTCACAAGAAGACTGTGCACCTCTAGGCACCTCATCTGTATTCAAGGCAAAAAGAAGGAAAGGAGGAAGGTTGGTGCCAGTGCTATCTGTCACCTTCTAGCCGGAAAGAAAATGCTTTTCTTTCTCCAACAAAAGCAGATTTCTATGTGTCATTGGTGAGAAAGGAGTTGCACAGCTTTCCTGGCTAGAAGGCAGGCAGAGGAAAGCAAGAGTTTGTCTCTCCATGCCTGACAGCAGGAGAATAGGAAAGAATTTTTACAACCACTTCACAGCTCAAATGTGAGGCTGGCATTAGATGGTCAAAGAGAAGGGGAAGATGCTACAAGGGAAAGTTGTAAGTATAAAGATAATATCTCAGTCCATTTGTGCTGCTATAACAGAATGCCACATACCAGGTCCTTTGTAAAGAACAGAAATGCATTTCTTACAGTTCTGGAGGCTGGGAAGTCCAAGATCAAGCCACCACTTGGTCTGGTGAGGCCCTTCATGCTGCATCATCAAATAGCAGAAGGCAGAAGGGCAAGCCAGCCAGAAGAAGCTTCTTTGATAACAGTCTTAATTTCATTAACAAAGGAGGAACCCTCATGATCTAATCACCTCTTAATACCATCACATTAGCAACATCTGAATTTTGAACACATTCAAACCATAGCTGATGGTGAGGTGTGGCTGATTCTGAACCTGGGGTTTATGTGAAGAACTGGTGGGATAATAGATTGGGAAGCCAACTGGGTCTTGAACTTGGTACAGGCTAAGTGCCAGACCAGAAAGCCAAGCTTCATTTTCACTGGCACATACTCCTGTCAGCCCCATTCTCTTGCTCCTGGCTTTAACAAGATGCATTTGTTAGTTATTTTATATTTGCTGAATTTCAAAGAACTTATTCTAAGGCTTGGGGCTGGATGCCATTGCAGAAATAAAGGTTCTATGTTCATATATGAAGTGATTCTTTGTGTTCCATTTAAAATAAGTTGTATCACTTTAAATAGGTAATAGACAAATTTATTTTCTCATTCTCTTTGGGAATGTCCTTTCTATAAGACAAAAGAGAAAATCTGTCATTGATTAGAGTGATTAACAGTAAGAGGCAATGACAATAGGGGTTGTGTTAGGTGGTGGGATATGGGGTGACTTATTATGATTATTACAACATTTTCATTAAAGTTGAATTTTATTCTGGTAAAAAAAGGAAAAAATATTTAAGGTCATTGAAAAAGAATATATGGTCAAGTTACTATGACAGTAGTTCTAGTAGAGAAAAGGATGAAAATTAATCAACGTAATTATCAAAAACTTTTCTGGAGGAGGAGCTGATCCCAGCAGACATGAGGGTACACTCTGGGAGAACTCTCTTAGCTGTGCCTTGATGTGGAAACACCCTTCTCCCCAGGTGAGGTCTGCTACCACCAGGTGAAACCTGCTTTGGCTCTTGGGTTCTTTCAGACTCTACAGAGCTATTCTAGTCTCTTGGCAACATAAAGGTTATGCCCAGATTACTGCCACCAATTCAGGACACAGATCCTCAGTGTCCCTCTTTGAAGGAGAGTTTTTTCATGGAAGTTTCTGGGCCTTCCCGCTTCTCCTCTCAGATGGAGGGTGGTGGAACATTCTTTACTAACCTGCAGAGTAACCAAAGTTCATAGTGTTTCTCCCAGAATCCTCTCCTGAATTCTGAGCCTTTCACCCTCACTATGTTCTGATGTAAAAAGTCACTTTTCACCATTTTTTTAAAGAAAGCTAATTGTGTTCAGAACTCTGTAACTTTAGGACCTTGAAGGATGCTTTGGGAGGATGCAGGGAGCCTCTCAGTATATATACCCAAGGCTCCAGCTGTCTCACCTGGATGTCATATTTCTCAAACTCCTCTCCTTCAATATCCACACTCTTGCTGTGTGACAGTCTATGGTCATGCGGTCCCTGAATATGTGGTCCCATTCACTTCCAGTGTTTTCTATGGCCTTCTCCAGCACACATATTCCCTCACTACTCTTGACACCTTTCCCAGGGCAGATATCATTGAAATGGCTCAAATCTGAACTCCAAAGACCCTTTCCACCTTCTCTTTAGTTTGGCATAAACATGTTCCTTTGCTTTTGAACTGTGCATTATTGGCTTGTAGTCTCTTCAGATGAGGCATACATCTTCCATGGAAGAAGCTCATGAATACATGGCTTGACCCAAATCTTCATTTATTTACTGAATTTTTTCTAGTAAGCTCCCATGCTGGGTTAGGCCCTATGGAATACACAGATAGAAGCCAGGTCTTGCCTTCCAGAGGGTTAGAAGTCAGAAGTTAATAACTAAGAAGCTACACGCTGAGGGAAAAAATTCAGAATTTGAGAAGCAAATTGATGGCAAGGTGTGGACCTGGGATTTATGTGGAGAACTGGTGGTTATAATTGAGAGAGTCAAGATGGCAATTGTCCCTATAGACTAAGCTTTAAAGAAAAATGCACCCTCCCACTACCTTCAAACTCTTGCTTTCCTGGTAGATTGGGTGAGAACTAAATTATTTCTGCCTTTCACACCTTCACTTAGAAATTTATCACTCCCATTTACCTAAATATTAGAACCCAAGTGCCTAGCATACACGTATATCTGCATGATGGTTTTGAAACCACTTTCCTTCTTGTAACTACCAGTACACCCTTCAGTACTCTATGTGGGGTCAACTCAAATTCTTCATCTTCCTCCAAGCACAGAAGAGTTCCTGTCATGTTGTTCACACTACACTTGCTTCATGGTGGTCTCATTAGTCTCTTCACTCAAGAGCCTGCTTACCAGTTCAAGGTCAAACAACCTGTCTAATTAGGGAAGTCATTGCCAGGTTGCCAGTCGGGGATCTCCACCCTATGGAATGAACATGGTTAAAAATGTAGGTTCCATAGCCAGACTGCTTGGACTCAAATCCTGGATGTGCATATGCTTGCTGTATAGCCTTGGGCTAGTTAGTTAATAGTCTTAGGCCTCGGTTTCCCCATCTGTAAAATAAAGTCAATAATAAAACATGTCTCAAGAATTATATGAATTAATATGTGTATTGCTTATTGCTTAGGCCACGACTTGGCACATGTTAAGCACTATTTGAAGGTTACCATCATAATCATGGTTATTGTTACTAATATTATTGGCTTGATCCCACTCTTGCAGAAATAATCCCAGATGCCCTTCAACTGTTGTGATTTCTCTCCTTGTTCCTCCTTTGTTACTTCCTGACGTCTGTATTAGTTTTCTATTGCTGTCATAAAAATTACCACAAACTCAGTGGCTTAAACACCCCTAATTTATTATCTTCTAGTTCTGTAGGGCAAATGTCCAACATGAGTCTCGCTGGGCTAAAATCAAGGTGTTGGCAGAGCTGTATGCCTTTCTGGAGGCTCTAGGGGAGAATCCATTATCTTGCCTTCCAGCTTCTAGAGGCCACCTGCATTTCTTGGCCTGTAGACTTGTCTTCCATTTTCAAAGGCAGTATTGTCGCCTCCATGTAACTATTATTCCGTAGTCACACCTCCCTCTTTGATCCCAGCCAGGAAAGGGTCTCCAGTGTTAAGGAGCTATGGGATTAGACTGTGCCCACCCAGACAGGCTAATCCAGAAAAATCTCTTCATGTCAAAGCTCTTAACTTAATCACATCTGCAAAGTCCCTTTATCCACGTAAGGTGACATGTTTATAAGTTCTGGAGATTCGAACATGGTCATTATTCTGCCTACCACACAGTCCTTGAAGGCACATTTCCTTCTGCCCCAACTATTCCTCATGAGGGCTGGCATGTAAACTCCTTTTAAGAAATATCATTCATTAGAAAGAAAGAAAGAAAGAAAGAAAGAAAGAAAGAAAGAAAGAAAGAAAGAAAAAGAAAGAAGGAAAATCATTGAACTGAATCCAGTGCTGAGAGTGTCAGAGAATGAAGACACTAGGAGTGCTTCAAAGAGTATATTTTTAAAATATTTGTGCAAAGTTTTGGAATAAATTGTTATGCTTTTAAGTTAATACCTCAGGCAGGAAAAACATTCTTTTGAGTCCAGGTTTCAATTATGTTAAATCTTTAACAAAAACAACAACAACAAAATACGTGTATCAGCAAGAGTACTAAAGTTCAGCATGTTTTACATTATTACACAGCATTCTAGAAAGATCAAAGCACAGAGTGACATTACTACTCAAGCTTCACAGAGTAAGGGATCATTGCGAAGCAAGGTTAAGTAACTTGCCCAAAGTCACAGCGCAATCCAGAGGCAAAGGCTGAAATTATAAAATCTTGGTATCTTGATGATTAAGCTAGTCCTTTCTCACAGCTTGTGACCCTAAAAATCTTTCTTTGTCTCCAGCCAGGGTACTCTGACCTTTCATTTTTCATCATTAACCACTTGAATTATGCCCAATTAATTGTCTTCCTGCCATCTTTGATAGATTCTCCTGATATGGCCATATGCAAATGACACAAGCAATAATCATGCTCGAGAGTGGGGGGTGTGTGTTTGAAGAATGGTACATACATCAGTTATGCTATGCTATGCTATTCTATGCTATGCTGTGCTATGCTCTGGGGTATACATGAGGAATTAGGTAGCTAATTCAATGAGTAGTTATCGAGCAACTGTGAGTGTTATGGGCTCCCGTCCTTCTCCACCCACCCATGTGGAGCGTTTATAGTGTGGCAGTGAAAACAATCCTTCAAATAAATAAAGAAAGTGAATGTGTGAAGAGTGTTAACAAAGAAGAAACACAGGGTGCTCTGGGAAGAAACAATTGATGAAGCTGGAAGCCTTTTATATGATGCCTTGAGACCCGGGTTAAAGGATGTCTACTAAGAGCAAGTTGGAATAATAACCCAAAATAATGCGCATTGACCAGAGTGGAACCTATGGGAACAGAAAGGGAAAGATGAACTAGGTCATGACAGTAACATGTCTCAACCCATTGCTCTAATTCCAGTGATTATTGAGAAATGTGGAGGAGTTAACCGACTTGGTTCCAGCTTTGAAGATCTGTTTGGCAAACCAGGGTATACCAGGCTGATACCATAGGCAATCTCTTTGTGACTCAACTCAAGAAACTATATTTAAATACATTTTGGACTGTTGGTTAAACAAAACTTCTCTTATACGTTCACCTTAATTAGTTTAGTCACAAGGGCTTTAAAGAGCACCTCCTACATAACCAGCTTCAAGCTGGATGTCATGGGAAATGCTTTTAAGCAGCTTATCGACTTTTGAGGCTCACCCATGAAACCACAAGAAAGATAATGTGATTAAAAGCAGTGTGGAACAGGTTACCAGTGCTCTGTTGGTTCAAGAGGAAGGCCAGGTTGACTTCCTGCACCCCAATATTTTCCAACCTGAATGACTACATGAGATTTTTACCACATGAAATACATTCCTTTTTGGTCAAATGTTTTCCCTTTTCTTGCAATTATCTTTGAAATTGAGAGAAATGTTGTGTCCCTTTCATTCTAAGGGACAACTTTCTAGCACTGACAGTAAACCAACCATGGAATCTGCTTATTGACATGGTAGTGAGTTTCTGACATTGAAGAGGCTCGCAGGACCCACATACTATCTTCCTCCAATGTTGAGGAAGAGATTTCTGTATTGTTTAGAAAATGTCACAAGTTGACTTCTTAAGATCAACATTCTCCTAATCTATACTCATGTGACTAACAAAATCATGTTGGTGGAAGGCTACTTATTCAGGGTGAACTATCCCCTACAAAATAAAACTCCGGCTATACAAATTGTGTGGTTCTTTGTTCCCAGTGAATGTGTCTTTTTCTTTTGATAAGAGTGAAAGTACAGCCTAGGAATATGGTATAACCCAAAGCACTGGAAGAAACCAAACACAAAACCCCCATGATTCATGGTCTTGCTTGGAATTTTTACTGTGTATCATGAAAATGTTTATGAAGAAAAACAATCTTTGTGACTCTGAAGGAAACAAAGTTAAGTTGTGATTGGGCCATGTTCTTGGCATCTTCACTAAATTGCTAGCTTTCTTTGGCTTATGGGACTGAGTTCTGCCAGTTCTCAGCCTTATCACCTCTCAAGGCTGTCCCTATGTTTGTGGGTTTATTCCTAAGTGTCATTCACTTTCCACCCCACCCACTGTCCTCAGCTAAAAGCATGTGCCAACAGGCACATGTAAAAAACTAGAATTGCTTCTTACCTCTACATCCTGGCCTCTGCTTTATTGGGCAAAGGGTGACTTTAGAGCTACCTGTCAGAAAAGTGAGTAATTAGCTTGTAAGAAGAATGCAGGTTTCACATTAGATAAAAAAAAAAGACCACCTGGACTATTCATTGTGTAGTCCACTTATAGCTTTCCAGGATTTATCAGAGGTAATTTCTTCACATCATAGCTCTAGCCAGGGTCAATTGTTCTGCCTGTTTGAAAAATTAGAAAAAATGAAGTGCTTATAAGCACATTCCTTCATATGACCAACACCGTCAGATCCCTCAAGAAGCTCATGGGAGTTGTAGAGGCCATTCGGGCTAAGGATCTGGGGACTTGGCCGTCCATGATTATTGCCCTGAAATGCCTCCAAAGGGCTCCTGCTGTAGTTGCTAGGTACTCTGTAAGGTGGGATCATATTTTGGAAGGTTACCATTTATCTCAGACTGCACAGAGTCTCAGAGTATTCAAAGGTTCTATTTCAGTAGATTTACATGTTGAGCATCTGAGAAGTTTTGCTTGTACAAAGTATTCTGTGACTTAAAAAAATCACTAATTTTAATCTACCTCCTTTATTTCACATATAGGAAGCAAATCCAATAAAATTAATAGGCTTCCAAAATATCATTCAAAATGTTGGCGATAAAGCCAGAGAAACAGCAATTATTTAAGTGGAGATTGATAGACTAGGTGTAAGTTAGCAACACTGTCCTTCTGTTTTCATTTCAGTCTTTCCATTCCTTTGACTTCCCCTCTGTTTGCTCCACAAATCAAGCCTGCTTTGTTCCTGACCTACCTTGGGGAAAAAATTTTTATTCTCTATTGCTTGTTTGGAAACCCAACCTGCCTAGAAGTCACCCTGAGTTTCTAGAACTCAACTCTATTTCTAATGGAATGAATAATTTATATAGCAATTCGTTGCTTTTTTTATTTAGCTAGTTTTGCTTTTCAAAATACATTTTTTTTAATTGGTGCCTTAGTTAGTCCTCCCAACATCCCAGTAAAATGGATAAAGCAGGTGTTAGTAAGGTATACTATACATATAGCCAAATGCACAGATAGTGCTGACTTTTTTAACAAGAGAATTTGCCTGCTAGTTCATTGTCTATGTGGGCACAGAAAGTCACTTTGGAATCCTTCAAATTTGCCTCTTTCTTGAACAAACAGGTGACCTTTCTTAGTGAGGTAAATGTAAGAAGTTAAGAGAGTAAACCTTTTATTGTTTCAACACCTGGTAGGGTGCTTAGTGGAAGAAAAGAAGAGGAAATTTGCATAGGTGCTGAGAAGTCTCCTGGGAGGTAAGGGACACTCAGATTCTAAACATCCTCACTTTTGTGAGTTTTTCAAAGTATTTTGTTTTTTATTATTTTAACACAATAATTGTACATATTTATGAGGCACTGTGTTTATGTCTTAGTATTGGGAACACTGAAAATTCTCTCTTCTAGCTAGTTGAAAATATACAATAAATTATGGTAAATGTTCAGGGTCCACTTGTGAATGAGAACATTTACCATAATACCATAAGAAAGGGACTGGCAACAGCTGGAGACTGCTGGAGTGGAGGGGACACATAACAATAAGGGTACCTTATCTCAGACCAGGCAAAGTGGGGATCAAAGGTAGGACCATACTTTACCTATACAATGACCACTTGTATACCTAATCCTGAATTGTAACCCACATCTTTAAAATAAAATAAGTTTAAAAAAGAAATCCCCTGAGAATGACACAAAATAAAAGCAATGATTATAAAGCAATGTAAAAAAAAAAAAAGAAAATATACAATAAATTGCTATTAACTATAGTAACCCCACAGAATACTAGAAGACTGGAACCTATTACTCCAATCTAACTGTAATTTTGCATCTCAGTCCTACCTCTCCCTATTTCCTCTGCTCTCTATCTTTCCCAGCCTGGAGTCACCATTTTCCTATTCTCTCCTTCCACCAGATCAGCTTTTTTAGTGTCCGCATATGAGTGAGACGTGGTATTTATTTTTCTGTACCTGACTTATTTTACTTAACAAAATGTCCTCCAGGCTCATCAGTGTTGCCAAAAATTATGGGATGTCATTCTTTTTAATGGCTGAATTGTACTCCATTGTGTATAGATACCACATTTTCTTTATCCATTTGTTCACCAATGGACACTTAGGTTGACCGCGTTTCTTAACTATTGTGAATAGTGCTGCAATAACCATGGAAGTGCAGTTGGTTATCTCTTCAAACATCCTGATTTCCTTTCCTTTGCATGTATGCCCAGTAGTGGGATGCCTGGATCACATGATAGTTCTGTTTTTAGTTTTTTTGAAGAACTTTTATACTGAAGTTCTATTCCCTTTAGACCATCTATAATAGCTTTAGCTGGGACAATGGATGTCTGTTGGTGAGAAAGAACTTTAAACATCTGGTCTGGTCTCAACCTTAGGGCCCAGATGTCTTAGGCAAGAACCCAGACCTTGTGCTGCTGGACTTATGAGTGTAACCGTCAACAGCTATGAGTAGGTCACTAGTGAGGAGACCCATTACAACCAATAACAGAATCGGGGGCAGAAAAGCCATCAGCTCAGCCACACGAAGAATATAGAGGACTGTACGTGTGTGGTGGAGCTATTTGTATCTGGGAACAGTAGAAACAAAGGTAGCTCAACTGAAGACCCACTAATGCACACAGCAGGTCCACAAGTTCCTTCTTTTCTGACATTTGGAATGAAGATTGACCTCATTAGTAGAAGTTCTTGGATAATGAAAGACGGAGGAGCCTCAAGAGAAAGCCACAAGATCCCCCATGCAGGATCCCCAGCAGGGTGTCTCTGGGGACCTAAGAAGAGGTATAGGTTCTAGGTGAAGCATCTAAGGATTTCATCTGAGATCACATGACTGAGCAGGACTCAGGACTCCAGCCTCCCTTCCCAGCACTCCAGTGGCACATGGTGTACCCAACTCATTCGTAAAGGTCCTGCCTTGGCCACACTCCCCATTTTTCATGCCTTTGAGTGGAAATGTGACCTTGGAATGGTGGTAAATCATAAATCCTCCTGAGCTTTTCTCCTGTCCAGGCATTGGCTGTTTTCCATCTAATTTTTCATATTGATAGGGACAGTTCTCGGAAACCATTAGATGTATCATCTAGGGGCCGGTAGACACAGCCCTGGAATACTGAGAGCTCCTGTCTTGCTTGCGGGAGTCTGGAGGTGAAAGATGATTATCCTTCTCTAGGCCCTTCCCTGAGAGGTTGGCAGTGAGACCAGGGCACCTTAAGGCTTCAGAAGAGTCTCCAATGCCCCTGGGAGCTTATTGTGCTGGCTCCTAGGACAGCCATTGTGGTCAGCAGTATGCATGATAATGGCAGTTTGGTTCTTTCCCTTTGAAGATAGCTTTTAAATTTGCTCTGCTGGCCTCTTGATGAAATAGCTTCATGCATATTAATGACATCTTTTATTTACTGAGCAGCGCCATTAAGCACTTTGAAATACCAGATTCCACCCAAGGTCTCCAGGGAGACAGGCCAATATCTCTAGACTTATTGGATGAATGGGAAACTGAGGACACAAACAAAGCTCACTCACTTCCTGAAAGCAACACAGAAAGTCCCTGAACGACATAGGCTGTCTGCCCAGCAGATGGCTATGGGCCTGACTGGGTGGGATTATATGGGGCTTTCTGCATGTCCGTTCAGTCTTCTTACAGGCTTTCCTTGAGCACTTGCCTTGTGCACAGCACCGGACAGGGCACTGAGTGGGCAGAAAGGCACAGAAGGTTTATGGAAAGCATACTCTGTTCAGGAAACAGTCAAGTCTCCGCTAACCTGAGAGAGTGGTGGAAGTGGAAAACACGAGGTCCCAAAGGTAAAATGGCACCATACTACTGAAGACTTGAGAGACTGCTACCCCCAAAATCCTCTTACTTCTTTTAATTTTTATTTTTTAATGTTGGTCTCAAGGAATATGAGTGCATCTTTGTAGCAGGGGCATGTTGCACACTGGTGGGCATTGGGCTTCTGGTGTCCCCATTCCCCAAATACTGAACGTTGGAAACACCTCCCATCTCCCTCCCTGTGCTCATGCTTCTTGACCCAGCAACTCCACTTCTAGGAGTGCAGCCATCAGCAAAAACGAGGTAGATATGGATGGATGACTTAGGAAAAATGACCACAATAAGGCATTCAATGGGGATAAAATCTGCAGAATGATGATTTCATTTGTATAAACTGTAAGCTGTATACATGCATGTTTGTGAGACTGTATGTATATGTCATGTGTACAGATAGGTGGGTGGGGATAGATAGGTAGGTGGATAGATAGACATAGAGTTAATAGATGATAGATAATGGATATACAGCTATAGAAATAGATACATAGACAGATGATAGATATAGAGATAGATGGATAGGGAGATAGATGACAATAGATAGAGAGAGAGATAAACAATAGATAGATGATAGATAATAGATATAGAAATAGATAAGAGATAAATAGATAAATAGAGAGATAGATATAGAGATAGATAGACAGACAGACAGTAGCTACAGATAGACAGGTGATAGATGATAGATAGGAGATAAATAACAAAGAAAGACAACAGAGAAACTTCGGGACTCTCCGGAAAAATATACACCAGCTAATGGCAGCATTGGAAAACAGTAGAAAGGGGCACATTCTTTGTCATTTCACACCGTATTTTAACAGTCAGATTAGCAGAGACATTTTGTTTGTGTCTTGGTATTTTAAAAATAAAATGTTCAAAAATAAATACCTAAAAGGCACTGTCCCCGACCTCGAGGACCTTACAACCTAAGAGAGAAGACAGAGGAACCTAAACCACATTATCAGGAAGAACAAATAAAGGCACTGTTAGCACATGGAAGGTGTTTTTTTGAAACGGTGCAAGATAAAAAGGTCACTAGTTGAAAGAAAGTTTCTCACCAGGAATCTAGACCAAGGACTTCATCCTTCCCTTAATAGTCATAGCTGCTAGTGAATTGCCTCTTTGGACTTGGGGCTGGTTCCTCTAGATCCATCCACCTCAGGAGGGAGCTACAAGCCAGACAGTGGACCCCTCCGGGTAGGAAAGGGTCAGAGTTGAGTCAACTACTGTTAGGTTCATCCCAACCCCACTACTCTTTCCCGTGGGGAAGGAGGTTGATCCCAGGAAGATGTTGGTAGCTTTATGATTGAATTTTCCCTGGAATTTTGAACTTTGCCTGAAATGTATCAAGGCTGAATCCACGTAAGGTAACAGAAATTATCTTTGCCTGGTGTGTGTATGTAGTCCACGGCAGATACCCTGGCATGCCATACCTGTTGGATGAGGAAGACAGGCTGTAGGATGGCTTTCCTGGGGAGGAAACACTTGTATTAACTATTGAAGGATTGGACGATTGGGTTTTGATTAGAAGAGAGCATGGGGGCCGGGAGCGGTGGCTTAAATCTATAATCCCAGCACTTGGGGAGGCCAAGACGAGATGATTGCCTGGGCCCAGGGGTTCAAGACCAGCCTGGGCGACTTGGTGAGCCCTTATCTCTACAATGTATCAAAAATTAGCCAGGCGTGGTAGCACGTACCTGCAGTTCCAGCTACTTGGGAGGTTGAGGTAGAAAGATTGCCTGAGTCCAGCAGGTTGACGCTGGGGTGGCTGTGAGCATGCCACTGCACTATAACCTGGGTGGCAGAGTGAGACTCTGACTCAAAAAAAAAAAAAGATGAGAACACGGGAAGGGTGTTCTAAGAAGAAGAAATATAGAACTTTACAGATAGGATCTAACACATAGCCCTTATTCTGCCAAGTACTGCTAGGTTTTGCTTTGTTTTGTTTTGTTTTTGAGTCTGGGTTTCACTTTATCATCCTGGCTGGAGTGCAGTGGCATGGACGTGGCTCACCGCAACCTCAACCTTCTGGGCTCAGGTGATCCTCCTGCCTCAGCATCCTGAGTAGCTGGGACTACAGATGCATGCCACCATGCCTGGCCAGGTTTTTTATTTGTCTGTTTGTTTGTTTTAGAGATGAGGTCTCACTATCTTGCCTAGGCTAGTCTAAAATTCCTGGGCTCAAGCAATCCTCTAGCCTTGGCCTCCCAAAATTTGGGAATTTGGGGAGGCCACCATACCCAGCCCTGCCAGGTACTATTTATTCTATGCTCTTCACATTGTTGAATGAAGGAATCCCCATAACAATTCAAAGACATAAGCACCACCAATATACTCATGTTACAGATGAAGAAACTGAGGCACAAAGAAGTTAAGTAACTTTTTGAGGGTTTCCAAGGGAGAAAGTGGTATAACTGGGATTCAGCCCAGAGAGTCTGGCTCCAGAGTGTAACTCTTACCTTCTCAGAACTTTTTAGTGGGTAAAGAAAGTATAGGTTACAGAAAAGGAGAGGTGGGGAACCCCAAGGGTAGCAAGCATAGAACAGGCACTCTGCAGGCATGGCCAGAACAGAGAATGCAGCCCTAGAAGGCGAGTTGCTGCAACAGGCTGGTCCTCACTGCTGGGGACTTACCCCGGAGGAGCAGGAAGCCACTGGACGGGATTTTGGAAGAGGAACGGAATGCCCTGACTGCTTTCCTGGGGAGCCATCTAATGAGGTCAGGAGGGCTGAATCTGAGAAGGAAGGGAATAAAGAAATGGAGACCATTTAGGGAGGAGGTGCTGAGAGCCTGAATCAGGCAGACATCCAAGTTAGAGAAGGCGATGAAGACAAAAGTCCCTTTGTGGCTGAGAAGCCATGTTAGTCTATTTCCACTTTGCTGCCGAGTCCCTGGTAGGAAGTAGGTGGTGAGGACCCGGGTACCAGTGTGAGAACAGGCAGTCATCAGCCAGAACTACCATCTTTAGGCAGCCCTCCGGCCTCTTCTTGGCCTTTGTTGACTTATTTGACTTTCAAAACAATCCTGTATCTTCTCCCAGAACTCTCCCTCCCACAACCTTGAAACTAGAAAACGTCTGAGTACTACACGCTAAGGACAGTGTTAAGTGATCTAGGTACCACTATCATACGCATTTTACAGATGCGGAAACAGAGTCACAGGATAGTTAAGTAATTTTCTCATGGCACAGTGAAGCCTAAAGCAACCAGCATAGTTTGGGCTGTGGGGATCCAGGTCTGCGGGGAGTCAGCCTGGACAGTTCCTGGGGTTTGGAAGCATAGGACATCAAGCCCAAACCCAGTGTACTCTCTCCATTTGTAATTTCCTCACACTGTAGATGGCAGAACTTAGAGCTGGGCGCTCTCTTTATGGCCTACTTTCATCTTGAAATGTTCCCGTGCTACAATTTCATGTAACTTATGCACCTTGAATGTTGTAAAAACTGCCGTAAAAGTCAATATAAATGCAATAATGTCACGTCCGTCAAAGGCAGCAGGGCAGCCCTTTTGAGCAAACAATTGAGAAACTAGAGGGAAAACTCAATTGCTCCATGTTGCAAATTGATTAAAGATATGAATCAGAAAATTAAAGGGCTTTTGGAGTTTAGGTTATTACTAACTGCTTTACTTTATGGGGCAATTACTTTGATTCTATCTTGAGTCCAGTAAAGTGACTGCCAGCGGATGATGAGATGGGGCCCTGTGTCTTTCTTTTTAATGTGAATTACCCAAGATCAGGATAAATGAAAGCATGTATGCGTCTTTACCATGTGAATTCATTTATTAAGCGTTGGATCTAAAATTGTAAATAAATAGTTTATAGTTAGGGTCACATTTCCATTAGTCTTCACCTGCATCTCCTTCTCATCCTCCAGGAAGAACAATTCTGTTTTCAAAGACTGAGATGCTACAGTCACCTGCATGTATGGTTTCTGTATTTGTAAGCTGTTTTGAAAGAGCAGGGAACCGCGGGGTATGGTTAACACGGACTGGTTTGTGCCACTACCAGGCTTGGCCCATCAAGTCAGTACTGAGATATTGTCCTCATCAGACTGTCACCAAATCTGAAAGTCCATAATTAGATAGCCGTTTCTTTAGCACTTAAACCTTTTTATATTGAGCTCCTTGTATAAGTATTACAGGATTGAATAAACTTGAGCTCAAAAAAAAAGAAACCTTGGTAATAATTAATTTGGTCCTTTGGGCCTTGGCAGCCGGGAAGCTAAGAGCTGAATTTAATATTCAGTTGTAGTAATTACCCTGTCCTGGGTCCCTGGCTTAGTGTGGGGCCAGGCACATTCAGTGGGTGTTTGGTGAAGGAAGGCTGAATAGGAGAATGAGAGATGATGAATAACAGTCACATTTATTGTTGCTCACTATGAGTGAGAGCTCGCAAGAATGCCAAGACTTCCCAACTGTTGCCGTAATTAAGCAGAACAACCATCTTAACTATTTTCATGGCCATTTTACAGATGAGGAAGCAGGCTCTCGGAAGCCAAGTTCGCCCAGACCATGTTCACCCAACTTGGACTTAAAACCAGGTCTCAGTGACCTCGGAGCCAGTCCTCTCAGCTCCCACCCAAGGAAGGACTCCATGGGGAGACAAAAGTGGGTGCTCACAAGAACTTGAAGTTGGAGAGCTAGGATTACTCTAAGAGTTGTTTAGAAGCACATGGTCTATCAGAACAGAGATTATCTGTAGGTCTTGACTGTGGATAGGTTAGGAGTTTCAAGTCATCCTTAGGAAAAATGGATCAGGCAGAAGGAATGTTGTTCAACAAAGAAGTACAGCAAATCAAGGGAGCTGGTGAGGGGCTGGCCAAGCAGAAGTCTCTGAGAGACGGAGCTTCAGTCCTGTGGGCCTCCATATCTAAATCCATTGTCAGAATTCCCTCGTTCTGGTCCTATTCTCAAGAAGCAGCCTTCTGGCTTGGTTTTGACATCCCATCTGTCTACAGGCAGAAATGTGCTGGCTGTGCCCAATCTGATTGGCACAGGAGTGATGGTATTTGGGGTAAATTAACTAACGAGCAGTTGAATGCATGCAGGGTGTCTGAGGTCAATGGGAGACCATTCCTGGCCAGCCTACTCATTCTTGGAATCTGACCAAACCAGGTCCCTGAGTCTGTGAGGTTGAGAGGCAGATCCTGGTTAGGAAGGTTAGGAAGGTCAGTCTCGGAGGCCAGCACAGCAACCTGGCCCTTCCACAATACCTGGGTGCACATTTATTCAAGTTTTTTTATGCTCTGCTTTCTTTAGTAATGACTCTGAGTCTTTTGATCACTATTGATTTGTTTGGCATTAGATGTGACTTTTCAGTAAGTTATTTCAGATGCTTTTTTTAAAGGTAAGTAGCTTTGAAATAAACAGATATGGCTATATGAGAAAATCACCAAGTCCATTAGTGGGGACAGAGGGAGGGAGATTATATGGCACCTCACTGTGACCAGGATGCTGAAGGAATAAGTTACAGAGAAGTTATGTTGGAAAGAAATAGAAAAGACAATGTCAAACTAAAATTTTTGCCAAAGAAAGACCCAATTGTCCCAAATCTATTTAACCATCCACCCATCTACTCATCCATCCTTCCATTCATTCCAACCAATACCTTCTAAGAATCAGTCATGTGCCCAGAATGGTTGAGCCCAGAAGCATAGGCGAAAGGTGATAATGATACTGGCAAGGCAACCCAACTCTCTTCTTGCTAAGTGCTTGATGTCACAAGCCATGCTTAGATGATTCTCATCAGCAATGTCATGATGGACACTTGTACTACTGTGTCTCCTCACATTCTAGGCTTCTCCTGCACCTCCCTGCTCAAAGGGTATCAAGAAGATTATCACAGGCAGCAGAATAAATTTCTAATTGAAGCCTCCATCTTGGTGGGGAAGATGTTTGAGGCTCAGGATCTAGGGATTCAGCCCTCAAATCATTTCATAGTCTTGGCTTGCCTGTACATGGGATGGTTTTTAAGAGCGTCATCGGAAAGATTCAAGTCTTTGAGGTCGCCACTATTTTTTCTGTGCTGCAGTGAGCGCACATTCTTGTTACTTGTCACTATCTCTGTAACCCTTGCCTTACCTTCTCTTCCTCAGACCCTGTAACCATCTCATCTCTTGAATTTCCAGAACTCTGTGCAGTCTAATTTTGTCAGAGAGGATCTCATAAGAATGAACCTTGCTGGTCACTTGGAAATTTAGGAAGGTGCATGAGTGTCTTGTCTTCATGCCACTTGACTGATGTGCATACTGTGGCTTGGCCTTTCCTCTGTGGCCATACTGGCTGCCAAATAGGCAGGTAGAGTCCAGATGAAGGAGTGTTGTTTTCAGGAAGTCCTGTCAGTGTGCTCTGTGGAGAGTCTTAATATAGAGAAGGAATTGCTTCTACACAGTTTAGTTCATTCCTTTATAGACTACCCATTTGCCCATTCTTTATCCATTTTTAATTGTTCATTCTTTAACCATATATTGAGTTCTGTTGAACACCTTAAAAATCCCAAGCTGGATTTTTCCAATCATATTCTGTTGTTTTTCTCTTTTAAAAGACGCTGAAAAGTAAGTCATGATGTTTCTGGAACAGCATCTGCGTAGATTATTATTGTATGGTGTTACCAACTGAATTGGGCTTCCTCACCCTCACAAAATTCATGTTGAAGCCCTAACCCCAATGTGATTGAGTTTGGAGACAGAGTATTTAAAGAGATAATTAAGGTTCAATGTGGTCATAAGGGTAGAGTCCTAGTCCAATAGGACTTGTGTCCTTATAAGAAGAAGAGACACCAGGAGTATGTTCACACATAGAGCAAAGGTCACATGAGAATCAGAGAGAAGGTGGTTGCCTGCAAGCCAAGGAGGGGTCCCCAGGACAAACCAAACTTGCCAGTATGTCAATCTTGGACCTCCAGACTTCTAAACTATGCAGAGGTGCATTTCTGTCATTTAAGCCACCCAGTCTGCGGATTTTGTTCTGGCAACTGAGTAGACTAATACAGACAATAAGAAAGAAAACATATCATGATCCTAGGTAATAAGAAATGTATAATATTAAATAAGACATACTTTATATAACATTATTAGTATCAGTAGTGGACAATTTAAACCATCTTTTCATAGGTTTATCTTATGTTGAGCCTCTCACTGACATTATAGAGTGAAAATAACTATTGTTATAAATCCCATTCTGCAGGGGAGGAAAATGAGGTTTACCAGGAATAAGTGACCTGTTCAGGTCATCCAGTTTGAAAGAGAAGAAATTAGAAATTGAACTCTATAGCACAATACTGCAGTGACAGAAAAGACACAAGTGATGCAACCAGAAAATATGTTTCAGAACACCAAGTAGACAGAACACCGAATTTAATGGATAGGTGTTTTCCATCCTGACTCTTCTCCTTAAAAGTTAAGTATACTTAATAGAAGACCTGAGTTCAAACACTGGGTAATTCTAAGTCTCTTTCAACACTACAAGCCGAACTATCACTTTATTTTAAAGGTTGCTTAAATGGTAAACTTCCCAGTACATTTACAATTTGATGCTCTCTTTAGAAACATTGATTTACATGCATTTTCTATAAGCACATCTATGTGTAAAAAGATACAACTTTACTAGCTGGGCTCGGTGGCTCAGCCTGTAATCCCGCGCCTTTGGGAGGCTGAGGTGGGTGGATTGCCTGAGCCCGCGGGTTCGAGATCCACCTGGGCAATTTGGCGAGACCTCATCTCTATGATAAATCAAAAAACTAGCCGGGCATGGTAGCACGCTCCTGTAGTTCCAGCTACTTGGAAAGCTGGTGGAAGGATCACTGGAGCCCAGCAGGTCGAGGCTGCAGTGGCCAGGAGCGGCCACTGCACTCCAGTCTGGGCGACAGAGTGAGACTCCAACGCAAAAAAAAGATACAACTTTGCTAGAACCAAGTAAGCAACACTGAAGAGAGGCCGATCAGGAGAGTGACAGCATGTGGTCTTTTTCAGTAAAGGCCTGGAACCTGTGACCCAAACGTCCTCTGACTCTGACTTTCGGTTTCTTATCTTATTAAGATTTAAATGTATGAAAGAGCATTGCCTTACAAATCCTTGTGGATTTCTCTAATAAACATGCATGACTCTGTCTATTCCTTTCTTCTTCTAGAAATACAGTGTTTCCCCTCCCTTGTCCTCCTGTGGTTCACCTGGGAGCTTCCACATTCTAATAGGCCTCACCCCTGAACACGCTGGGCCACTTACAGAACCTTACCCTGCTGACATCAGTTGATTATTCTGGTAATGTAGGCCTTTTTTTAAATAATAGTAACACAATCAAAGCGCTTCCTCAGCATTTTTTAACTCAGGCTCCAAAGGAAATTCTCTGGTGATGTAATAGGAGACATCGGAGTGGTGAGGAGCCGTGTCTCTCAGTAGGAAAGAAGCCAGTCTACAGTAGGAGAGGAGAGAGCTGACTCAGACAGAGTACAGGTGAGAAGGGAAGAGGTGGACCTATCAGTCCTGGTTGAGCTGCTAAGTTTTCTTTGTGCCTAAACTATTTCAAGTTGAATTTGTCAGTTGTGAACAAAGGACACCTTTCTATCAGTGAAGTTGTGAGGATTTCAATCCAATAATTCCTAGAAAAGATAGCAGCAGGGCAATCCAGATTTGTGCAGTAAATGCTTAGCTGGCCGGAGTCGCTGCTTGGAAAAGAAAGGATATGTACAATTGTTTGCTTGTTTGTTTGTTTTGTTTTGTTTGTGTTTGAATTGGAGTCTCACTTTGTTGCCCAGGCTGGAGTGCAGTGGCACCCATGACTCACCGCAGCCTTGATTTTCTGGGAGTCCGTCCACTTCAGTTTCTCAAGTAGCTGGGACTATAGGTGTGCGCCACCACACCTGGCTAATTCTTTTTCTTTTTTCTTTTTTAATAGAGATGAGGTCTTTCTATGTTGTCCAGGCTGATCTTGAACTCCTGGGCTCAAGCAATCTCTCATCTGGCCTCCCAAAGTGCAAGGATTACAGGTATGAGCCATAGCGCCCAGCCAGACACATAAAGAAGTAGCAGAAAAGCAACAACCTTTGTCATTTTTGCCAAAGATAAACTTGGCTTTAGAGAAAAAAGCACCTCCAACACAGAAGAAAATCCCAGCCATCGTCAAACCCATTTTGTCTCACTGTAGCAAATATCAGATGCTTTGATTTGATTTTTATTTTTCTCTTCTTGAGCCTTATGGAAGTCTGTGAAAAGCACTTGCTCATGCAGACAAGCCCTGCTTCCCTGGGTGAGGGATTTGAGCTATATTATTCTCATCCCAGAATGAAACAGGAAAATAGGAAGACTTGGCCTCCTCCTTCCCCCTGCCCCCAGAAATCTCAGCCCTCATAAGACCCCTGGACCACAGAATGAGGGACTAAAAATATCAGTTGAGTTTGTTCAAACAAAGTCTCAATTTCCCGACAAGCAATGGGAACTTGGGGTTACACGTTGAGGTAAACTTCAGACTCTTCTAATGGCATTCAGAGACATGGTTCTCCGACCAATTGGCATTTAGGAAATGTTTATCAGTTCTGACAGCCACAAGTTCCACCCGGGCCAATTTTAGCTCCTATGACTGGAAGTGACTTGGATGTTTGAAATTCTGTAAAACACAGGCAAGTCTTGAAATGGAGACAACAGAACTGCAACAGGGTTCTGCCTTCTCCCTGAGCCCATTCAGGTCAACATCCTCCTCTCTCTTCTAAACAGGGGGAAGACTCCTTGAAAGGACTGGGGATACATTTTCGATAAATCTGCTGGGTGGCAGGAAATGAGAGGAGAATTTTTTAAATGGTTTATGAACATGAGTAAAATAATATTTTCATTGCTGTCCACTTTCCATAATTTTTCTCCCTTCAATTCCCTTTAGTGTCTTTTCAAGGAAATAAAAGACAGGATCCTACCTCCCATGGGAATCACCTCCAAGATAGTGAACACAGGGCATGTCTGTGCACATTTCTGTCCATGTGCATGACAGAGTTACCTGGGAGCAGTTGATGACCTCATGTATGTGTTCTTACCTCAGCATCCACAGAGAAGGAGACTTTTACTTAAGTACTTTTCTTAGATAGTTCCTTCCTTAAGGACTTTTATGAAAAACATTTCTGTATTTGTTTGTAAACATGAGAGGGGAAATAACTTTCTTCAGCTTATTCATTCATTCATATACTCATTCACCCATCTTCTATTATCTTCTATTTGGACATAGCCAACCCCCCTGCAATGTCCTGACAGAAACACGAAGGTTGTAGTCAATGCTCCAGCCTTGTTTGTCTTCCTTGTGTGTACATGCAAGGGAGAGATGTTGTTAACTGTGTGTGTGCCCATGCACATGGCTTAACATCCAGTGAGCACCTGCTTTGGGTTTGTGCTATTTGCCTTCCTGGCATTACTTCTAATCTTTTTGAAAACCGTTGAAGCAAATATTACAACACTCTTTCGAGAGAAGATGTAACTGGTCTCAGAGATGTTGAATAACTGGCCTGAGTTCAGTGACTGTGTGGCCTCTTAAAAACCACCTGGCCTCTCTGGTTTTATCTCTTCTATGCAATAAATAGTCTCTCTCCTTCCTTCCGGCTATAACACTCAACAACAATGACTTTCATAACTCGTTTAGAAAATGTCTAATTCATTCCATGAATCAGAGTCATTCACTAAACATCAACGTCACAGCCGCCAGAAGAAAAGAAGGATCTTCGCTAAGGCCAGATTCTGGATTTGAAATAAAAGAAAATGAAACATAAACCCGTGTGTGGAAATTAGAACAAAATGATGTACTAATAAGCACTGATAACGCTGCTAAAAATGCAGTCACTTTAAAGAAACAAGTGACTAGAAATCAACCAAAAGGCACTCACAGAGGTCCCAATGAGCATCTATGTTCGTGTTTTTCTGCTTGCTCTTCAGGTTTTAGATCGCAAGTATCATTTACAAACACCCACGTGTGCACACACACACATTTGAGGCAACATTTTTAATTAGTGCTCATTTGATATTTCATCTTGTTTTTGTTCCATGACCACTTTAAAATTCTCGATTATCATATGGAGTCTAGTTCTTTTCCCCCTTAATTCATTTTCTTCTTATTTTCTACTCTTATCTTCCTGCCCTCCTGTGCCCTAATTTTTCTATGACTCTTGTTTATTCTCTCATCTCAAACTTTTTTCTCCATCTTTGCTGTACTCACTTCCTGTCCTTCCTATTTTCTAAGCATCCTTGTCATTTATCTTGTCTCCAAAGTACTAACTGGAGACAGGTAAGGTTATCAAGACCAATTCTCAATTGGTCCAGGAGGTCAGAAGGGCTGACCATTGCTGTGCTTGTCACAGGAAACTTGTCCTACAACTGAGTCCTTTGGATAGTGGTTTTTGGGGTTTTTTTGTTTGTTTGTTTTTTGTTTTTGGGGGGGTTTTTTTGGCTCTGATTCATCTTAAGGGAAGAAAGAAGTGTTATCAGGTCTGTTTCCCTGAATTGAAGGCTAGTTGTGAATATTATTGGAAATTTGAAGATGAGATGCCTGAGGCAAGTTAACTGGAAAGATGTGTAGGTCCCACCAGAAACGAGTCACAGCTCCTCTGAACGATGGTGGAAGGCTGCGGGGGTGGGGGAAAGTTCCCAGCAAACCCCAGGAGGTCAAGGGAAACAAGTTGTCATGTCTTTTGGAGTTGAAGTTCCCATTCTTTTCTCTGCCTCTCTGTCTCTGTCTCTGTCTCTCTCTCTCTCTCTCTCTCTCTCTCTCTCTCTATCTCTATCTATCTCTCTCTCACACACACACACACACACACTCACACACACACACACACACACACACACACACACACACAAACACACACACCCTCTCCCTGTATGCAGCTGTGAGTAGCTTCTTCTGAACCATGAGTGACACAATCATTTCTCTTGCCTAAAGCTTTTGAACTCCAACTCTGGATTCTTTGGTGTCTGCCTGTCAGGTTCATTAGGAATGAGCCTCACCTGCCCTGATGTTATCCAGCCACATGGGCAGAAGTTGTGTGGTTCTTCCCACAATAGAGTCAGCATAGGTGAAGAAAACGTCTTGTTTTTTTCCATAGATCTCCCTAGATATGTGCTCTCCTATATCACAGGTGCCATTGTTCTCCCTCTGGGGAGCTACTCTGAAGCCAACCATTACTCCAATCAGGTAATATCCTGATATTGAACAGCAGTCACACCAGCAGTCTTAGCATAAGCACCTGTTACATACCAGGCACTGTTTTAGGTGCTTTGCTCACCTTATGGAAAATTTGTTTTATTAATACTTCAAGCTACAGATGTTTGTAAGGCACCAGGCATTCACAGGAAGGGGAGATCACCGTGGGTGAGCAATCCTGCCAAAACGGGGCTTCTTTGCAGAAAGGGATGTCATCATCACTGTCATCATCTCCTGCAACATATTGTTAAGCTTGGTTAATTCAGGGTGCCATGGGGTAGGTTGTCTGGTGTTTTCAGTGGTGTTGGGGACCCTTTCTGCCTCTTCTCCCACCCTGGCTGTGAGCACCTCCATGTCCCAGACACCTACATTCACACCTAATTCTCAAAGCACATGTCAACTCCAGTGATGAGCCAGAGAGATGGTGATTCTTGCAAGGTCATGTGGCTTATGGCTATTGGAACTGGAAATACTGAAGAATTTGAGATTTCTGGTTTCTCTTTCAGATAGACAAGTCAGGTGAGGTGGGGGTGGTTATGGGGAGGAATGGAGGATAAATATTGCAGAAAAATATGGAGAGAGAGGTGCATGAGAGAAAAGGAAGGGAAAAATCAGAAATCAGAGAATGGAAACTGCACTGACAGGATATTGTCAAGGGTCTTCTCTTCTGTGCTGGCCTCCAGGTGGCAGTCCTGGGGAAGTCACTCAGCTGCCCTAACTGTCCACTTCTCTGTGTTCTCTTGCTTCTCCTGACATCCATTTTTCGTGACTTCTGCATTTTTCTATCTCCGTACCTTAAACATTGAGGTTTCTGTCTTTATAGATCCTCTCTTCTCATCCTTCAGATTCTCAAGTTATTTCTGAATGATCTTACTCCTCTTTCTCCTGCTCTAGTCTTTTTGTCTTGTTTTAGTTTAGTTTTGTTTTTTGGTCAAAGTCTCACTCTGTTGTTCAGGCTATAATGCAGTGGCACAATCATGGCTAACGCAGCTGCTATCTGCTGAGCTCAGACAATCCTCTGGCCTCAACCTCCTGAGTAACTGGGACTACAGGTGCATGCCAACACACCTGGCTAACTTTTTTATTTTTTGTAGAGTCGAGGTCTTGCCAAATTGTCCAGGTTGGTCACAAACCCCTGGACTCAGGCACTCTACTCGCCTCCAACTCCCAAAGTGCTGGGATTACAGGCATGAGCCACCACACCCAGCTACTAGTCTTTTTAAATAAAAAGGTGAAGACACAGTAAAATGTGCCTTTGGTCCAGTAATTCCACTTTAAAATTGTTTTTCCTACTTATTAAAAAATTAAGCTGTCAAAATGAATAGGTATGGGATGTCATTTACAAAAAGTATAGTGAAAATGAGAGTTGCTGGAGATTTGTATTGTAGTGACTCAATGGGCAAGGTAAACACACAGGGATGGGCAAGCCTGTTTCTGTAGCAAAAGGTTGGCATCACCTAGAAGTCCATCAACAGAAAACTGGTTAATTAAGTGATTCTACTTACATACCATGAAATAAAATGCAGACAGGAAAAATATGTGTTGTGCCAAAACAAGTGGCTGCAATTAAAAAGATTGACCCTCCCAAGTGTTAGTGAGGATGTGGAAAAACTGGAATTCTCATACATGGCTGGTGGGAATATGAAATAGCATATTCATAGTTCTGTAGTTTCTTAAAAAGATAAACATGCATCTACCGTATAATTTCAGCATTCCATTTGTCAGACACACTCCAGCAGACTTGGATTCAGTAGGTCCAGGCTCGGAGTCTGACAAAAAACATTTGTTTAGCCTTTCAGACATCAGTTACCCTTATCAGAGTTGGGGGAGGCAGGTAGACCAGATGATTTCTTACATTTCTGCTTCATTATTCTAGGAAGGAGTGTTTGAGACTCTGAATATAGAAAATTACAGCATTGGGTCAACATCAAGTTGAGAAAACCTCACAATTCAGGCATAGATGTTACAAAGGAATCTTACTCAGAGAGACTTTCCACTATACTCAAAGAACCCAAACTGTCCTCCCTGTCAGAAAATGACTATTCCTTTGCACATGCATTCTGATTCACAATATGAGTAAGGTGTTAGTTAGGATTGCCCTCACAAATACCACCTATGGAATAGCTTAAACAACAGATATTTAAACCACCCATTCTGGAGACTAAAAACCCAAGATCAAGGTGTCAATGGGGCTATTTCTTTTGAGGCATCTCTCCATGGCTTATAGACAACCATCTTTCTGTGTCTTCACGTGGTCTTCCCTCTGTATGCATATATCCGTGTCCCAACTTCCTCTTCTTATAAGGTCATCAGTCATTTTGGCTTAGGACCTACTCTAATGACCACATTTTAACTTAATGACTTCTTGAAAGACCTTATCTCCAAATACACTCATATTCTCAGGTGCTGGAGTGGGGCTTCAACATAAGAATTTGGGGGGCCCATACTTCAGCACATAACACCTAGCAAATCTCTGTGTATCTAGGCAAATGGAAGCTTCGGTTAACAATGAAGGCAGAATCTCTCCTTACTAAGTCTGAAGAAACAGAGAAGCATTTGCTTATAGAACATTAAAATCATGATTGAGGAAATGGATTTGCTTTAATGTGACAACTTGTCTGCTGTTACTGATCAGAGGCTGTTACTGATGCAAGCTATTTCTGCAGGAGAAAGCTCTTGGTCCTCCCGTTACGAACAATGAGGGTGTGTGTGTCATGCCAAGCTCCATGTTAAATAGTCTCTGCCCTCTGGACCTCTATATCAGAACTATAGACTTATTTGCTTCATAAAAACCCCAGGCATCAATTCTACCATAAGAGAAGACTTGAACTCTATTTTCATCTAAGCTTGGGATAGTAGAAAGATGAGAATGGGACCACAGAATTTTAAAAGCATACAGGTACCTTAGAAATTATCTATATGTGTATTTCCTGAACTTTTTGTTGCCAATAATTTCTTAAGAGGAGTGTCTCTTAGGGTTTCTAATTTTCGCTTTGTCAAATATGGACATAAAAAACATAAAGAACAAATTAACAACATGATGTTAAAACGATATAATCCAGGCCAAAAATAATTAGTTAAATGAAATATCTGGCTTTCTTAACAAGAAAAAAAAACGAGACTCTTTTCACTTAAACTTCTTGTCTCATCCTGACAAGAACTTAGATACAGAATAGGAACTGCTGGCTGACTCGTGTTGGAAACTCTCACTGATCCAGTTCCATGTTGTTCAAACCTGAGAAGTTTCAACCTCTCCACAAACTTGATTTGAGAACCACTAAAGTCAGGGTTACATTCTCCCCTTCGGATTTTATCTCAGTGTCAACGTACTCATAAGTAATGTTGACACTGAATCTTTTTTTCACTAATGAGAGATCCCAGTCGAAGGAGGGCAAAGGAACTTTGAAGTATGATTATGCTAGAATAGGGCAAAAGTCATAAAAGACACTGGTTTCTTCTCATCGTGTACAGTAAGACCCTTACATATGAAAGAGTTCTGTTTTGGGAGCATGTTTGTAAGTCCAACGTGTTCATAAGTCCAACAGTGTTAGCCTAGGTACCCAACTAATTCACCAGTCATCGATTTGTTTCCTGACCACCCCAACTCCCATCCTTTTGAATGGCTCTCCTTACATTATAGGTTTATAATTTTTTTGCACAAATAGTCATAAAAAATACAAGCACAAAAAATAAAGAAAACATGTTTAATCTTATAGTACAGTACCATAAAAAGTGCAGTAGTGCAGTATAGTATACCAGCTGGCATACTGGGCTGGCATCAAGTGAACAGGCAAGAAGAGTCAATGGCCAGAGGATGGAGAGAAGGTGGGAAATGGCAGAGCTGAAGGATCGTCAGCAAGGAGACGGAGGGCAATATGGACCTGATTAGACATGCAAATGCACGTTCGCGTCTTTGAAAGTTTGCTTTTTATATGTAGGGGATTTACTGTATTTCAATACAAGATTTGAACATTTCTACAGATAGACTAATGTAAGGAGAGCCATTCAAAAGGACGGGAGTTGGCGTGGTCAGGAAACAAATCGATGACTGGTGAATTAATAAAGGCCTGCTCTGCTCCAGTTCCCGGTCCTTTCCTTCAACCCCCTATTCTCAAATTTGTGCATCCAAGTCCCCTGGAGGACCTAAAACCAGGTTGTTGGGTCATAACACATCCAGAGTTTCTGCTTCCACAGATGTGAGGCCCAGTGGTTTGCACTGCTGATAAGATCCCGGATGATATTGCTGCCACTGCTGCTGACTGGAGGACCCCACTTGGCAAACCTTTGCTCCAGCACAGTCTAAGTGGAGTATCCCAAGCACCGCCCTGAGTTGAGAGGCTGGAAAGAGCCAGTGTGAAGATGGAAAACACAATAGAGGGAGGACAGAGTATAGACCAAGAAGTCATTCAAAAAACATGCAGAAAGACCCACAGAGTTGGGCGAATGAGCAGATTACTGCTACACAATACTTCTTAAAATAGTTGCTATCTGCATGTTTCTGGGTGCTTTGAAAACAGACATTCATTTTAACTTTAAAAGTCAAATGACTGCAAAAAAAAAAATCTTAATTTAAAAGCACAGAGACCAGGCACTTGAAAATTTGGTGAGCATGCATGTTTTCCATCGGCAGCTGTTAGGAGGATAATCAGGATTAAATTTTCATTTAATCACTTTCAGATACCAATAGACTTCCCTCTCCTTCACCCCCAGCCAAGGCCATTGAAAGTCAGACTCCAAGCCCTGGGCTCCAAGTCTCATCTTCAGAGAATAAATAGATGTACTTCAATTTTGTAAACTTATTAAAACGATTTAAGAAATATTTAATTCTTATTTCCCGCATTAAATTTTATAATGAGTGATATAGTTCTTGGTTTTGTTTTGTTTTTAACCATAGAACTCTCACATGCTTGAAAGGATGAGGAGATCCTATTTCACGCCTAAATCTGGGCAAAGCACATCTTATTTGAACCTAGGACTTCCTGGAAGTTGGAGGAAGAGGGTGCTAGAGAGAAGTGAGGAGCTCTCGTAGATAACCACAGAAAGAAATGTGGGAGGGACCCAGGGGTCCCCCAGGCCCACAGCTTTATTTTACAGGAGGAGAAATCCCAGGGCCTGGGAAGATCCTTGGACCCCAGATCACGCAGCCAGATAGCACATTTGAAGGACCTTCACCCAGTCTCTTTCAGTCTGGACACCCCTGCCAGCTATAGTGTTTCTCCTCAAAGACTCTGGTAGAACTCTGGTACTGCTCGCTGGTAAATGGGTATGTCCTTGCTCTGGCTTTGACTCCCTGTCCTGACATCCTGGAAAGACACAAAGAAACCCAGAAGAGCTTGAAGGCAGCCTGAAGACAGGTGCCGGGCACGTGGCTGTCACTGGGCCTCTGCAGTCCGGAGCCAGTGAGCTCACATAGTAGAGGCCACACACATTATTCTCATCAAACCAGCTGAGATGCTGAGGATTTGGAAAGGGGCCTTGAGAAGAGGAGGAGGAAATGCAGATGCAAACCAGCCAACCGCACAATTTGGTGAAGATGTTACTGCCATAGACTGTGAAACGCTGGACTTCAACATCCAACCCTCTGAAGGCCTGGAGGCAGTTGAAGGATTTTGCTTTTTCTCTGGGAATGATTCACACTCCCTTCTCTCTTTGAGGAGAAAATCCCCCTATTTGAGTCTTCTTTGTCCCAGCAATCTTGGTGAAAATCAGGACCAGGCCTCAGCTGTCCTCATGGGCCTGGGTTTCCATCGGCAGCAAGCCTGGGTGGGCCACGTTCTCCTTGCCCTACGTGGCTGCCCCCTCCCCACAACAGGGAGGCCTGGGATGCTGGCAGGCTCCAGAAGGGCCTTGCCAAACCAGAGGGAAGGGCTTCCCACTGCTTTCCTGGGGCAGGCCTGGGCAGCCGCCCACGTTCAGTCCGATGGGTTCCAGCTGTGCGGTGCCCTGCTGGCCTCCCTCCTGCAGGAGTGTTGCTGTCCAAGAGACACCGCACAGCCTCCACCCATCCTCTCTGCCTCCTTCAGTCTTCTTTCCGATTCTCTCACCAAACCCCCTTCCATTTCCCACTTCTTTCCTTCCATCCCTTCCTTTCCCCTTCTCTCTCCTCTGTCTGCCTTCCCATTTCCCCTACCATGGTGCCACCCTGTCTTTCTCTCTGCTTCTTTTTTGGTGCTCTCTCTCTCTATGCACTGACCTCTCCCGGGTCCCTCTCTAGTACTTTGATGTCTTCTCCTCCCACCCTGGCTCCTGTCAGCTCTAACATCACACCAGAGTCAGGCTGTCCTTTCTCCTTTTAAAGAGAGAGAGAGAGAGAGAGAGAGAGAGAGAGAGAGAGAGAGAGAGAGAGAGAAAGAGAGAAAGAGATATTGATTTATCACAGCTGCAGGAAGGATTGAGCAATATGGTACTTAACAGCTTGGTCTTTTGTGGCCAAAAAGGAAGAGCACGTTTGTGTGTGTTTAGCAGCTTTGTCCATGGCCCCCTTGTCCAGCATTCAAGAGCAGATCCTTAATTTGCTGGAGAATCGCAGAGAATAGTCAATTTGCGTTAAAAGACTCTTGATGGAAGCCTTCTGAGAGCCCTGCCTCTGGCTGTGGTTTCGGAAAGCCATAGCCTGTCATCTTAACGTGTGAGAGTAAGCCAGCAGGTCTGCTCAGCTTCACATGTTTATTTTCCACAGTGGCATTTGCTAGGTCACGTGGCCATTTAATTTCCACGACTGACATTCCACAAGTCTGAGATTTCATTCCTCTGAGGGCATTTCAAATACTTGTGGTTTTACCTAGGAGGAAAAAAATTATATATATATATATATGTATATATATATATAAAGGTAACATACGCCACCAGCCCCAGCACCTCTTCGATGGCATCCCCGACAGCGTTCTGTGGGCAGCTTCTCTGGCCTTTGCCTCTCAGATACCTGCAGGCACTGGGATCTCAGGGAGCATAGAAAGGCCAGATGTACGCTTTTCAGAGATCTTAAAAGACTAAGCCTTTTGAATTGACTTCAGCCTTTCATTCTTGGGGCATTCATTTTACTTTTGATTCCTGACACCTGGTTTGGTCTCCCCTGCTGAAGAGCTGGAAGATAGTTCCATCCTGGGTTGCAGGACTCTGAGCTGGAGAAGCTGGAATAAATGCCCACCCCTATCCCCTAGGGCCCTTGATTTTTTTTTTTTTTTTTTTTTTTTGCCTTGGTGAAGAGACTGGGGATGCCTTTTATCTGTAATTCCCTAGTTAGATGTCAGACAGTAGAGGAGAAAGGAGAAAATTCTTACCGAAGCTTTGGATTGTGGATGCCCCACTGGGAGTTAAAATAAAGGAACAGAAAGAGTTAGATAAAATATGGCTACTCGGTGAGAATGAGGTGTCCGTGACAGAGCCAGCCTAAAGTCAGTCATGGAGGACAAAGTAGGATTACATCATCTCCATTTCAATCACTGCCTTCCACCTCTTTGAATTCCACTGGAACCTGGCACTTTTAAATGATCTTCCAACTGCCTAGAGAACTCCCTAGAGGTGCATCCTGTGGGGTTAGGAACGGCTTTCTGTATACTGCCTCTCCTTTTCTGTGATTCTTACGAGGAGGGAACCAAAAAAACTCAGAATTATCCTTTGGAGGATAAACCCCTTCTAGTACAGGCTTCCCCTCCTAAGTAAGTGTTCTAGGAACCCATCAGCATCAGTGTACCAGCCAATGTGGTTGTGAGAGGCTGGGTTCTGTTTCAGTTACTTTTTTTTTCTTTTTTGAGATTCTTTCAATGCATTTGCTCATTTCATGATTATTGATTTACAAGTGCACCTGCCCACACAGCACTGAGTGTTCATCAGTTTTTGATGAAAAACTGTTTGACCCCTGTGCCCCACCCTCCTACTCACATGATCTCTCCCAAAGCGACTTTTTTTTTTTGTTTCCCCAAATGAAAAAATTCTTCAAAGGGAAATGCTTTGCTGACATGGAAGAGGAGAAACAAAAAACGGCAGAAGCACTAAAAGGCATCAGAATTGATGAGGTCATAAACTGTTTTGAGCAGTGGAAGAAAGTGTCTTGATAGGTGTATTGAATCAAACGGAGAGTACCTTGAAGGAGACCGAAGTTTAAACATGTAAGAATAAATCCACAATTTTTTATAAATAAATTCCAGAGTTTTTTGGGTCCCTCCTCATACCAGTTCAGTGTCTCATTCCCTCTTAGCCAATCCTCTGCTAAGGAATTGATAAACTTAATTAAGTGAAGGCATCTTAACTGATCACACTGTTGTGTTGCTTCTCCGATGTAATAATCTCATTTAACAAAGGGCAAGATGCTAATTATAGAACTCTCATTAAGACAGATTCTTGAAAGTTCAAGTCCAATGGGAAACTTTCTATCATCAGTTGAGAAATGAAAAGAGAACCTACTGGTTCACAGGTTTTCCTTTTAAAACTACTTCTCTTGTCTGCCTGGGGAAAGAAAGGGAAAGGGTTATATTGCAGGTATAGGATAAATTAGGATTTTGGAAAGGCCTTAAAAGGTCAACAAAACATTCTATATACACTGTAAGATCCCTCAAAGCCTGAGGCTTAGGATCAAACCTGTGGCATGGTCACATATTATCCCTTTACAAGAACCAATGTTGCTGTTGTCTGTGGATTGCATGCTCACAGGTGGAAAAATTACATTTGTTTACACCTCCAGAGACAATATTGGAAATGAAATTCTGCCAGATTCTGCCACCGTTACCTTCTTTCCTGACACTTCCACCAATGTTCTGAAGAGCCCATCTTCTGAAAAAGTGACCATGTAGTCAACGGGGTCTGTGCAAAAACTGGCAATGGTGACACATCTTCAAGGACATGGAAGGTGAACATTAAATTAACCCCTACATTCAGATGCATTGGCCCTAATTTATAAAATGACAATTCAACTTTTAAAAGTAATTGTTCCAGGTATGATGGAGACAGACTGAAGAGTTTTAGATAAATCCACACGTTTTGAGCTAAATTGTCTAGATGCTTTTTCCTAACTTTTGTGTTTACCGGAGAGTGAAGCACATGTATTCTTCAAAGCACTCTTTGTGGCCTTCCTGCGATTACTGAGACTTTGTGTGCAAATTATTTAGTGTTCTCTCTCTCTTTTCAATAAAATTGGAGGTTAGCTATTGGTCAGAAAGAAAAGTCAATATTTCAGTTCACTTTAATCTATCAAATAAAGAGTTAAGGATTAAATAAAAATATGCAAAGCATTTATTTGACAAGTTTTTTTAAAATCACTCACAATATCATTAATATTATTTCCAACTGATTTCCTTATTGTTGTGTAACACTTGACTGAGCATAAAATGTTTATATAAATTAATTTTTTTTCCATTTCCTCAATCCCATGAAGTAGGTTCCCCAAAGTGTGCTCTGTAGAGGAAGTACGAGATCACTGGCTTTATAGAGGACCCAAGGGCCCGTGTTCAAGTATGTTTAGATCACCAAGTATGTTTAGATCATTGGCTAAAGTTCAATATGTTTCTTTAAAGATTTATCCCAAGTTTCAATACACACATGCATATTTACTATGTAAAATGGAGCAACTGCACATGTTTGAACCACGGAACCCCCGTTCAAGAGGACAATCTTGCATGACTAGTGCTCTCAAAGACTAGCGCTCCAAAATAAAGCACTTTGCAACACGCTTTGGGAAACACTTGCATAATAATAACAGTAATAACAAAAACCACCACAGTAATCACAGCCGTTGCAGGCATTTACTGAGCACTTACTATTTGCCAAGCACTGTTCTTCATACTTGGAGTGTACTCGACACTTATTCCAGCCTCACCACCATCCTAGGAGAGAGCTGCAGATATGACACCTTAGGCATGAAGAGCCTCAGTCACCCACTCAAGGTCACCAACTGTTACTGTGGGATATGTGGTTGGAACAGAACCGACTGACCCTACAGCCTGTACTCTTCTTCCTCACATGATGGGCTCACCCTCTGTTCTGTGACAGGAGGTTGGCAATGGTAGGACACGGTGGCTGGAGCCTACCACTGAGCTAGGAGCACAGATGCCGAGAGATGCCTGTGTCCCTCTGTTACAGTCTAGTTTAAGCTTCACTAGAATCAGGAATAGAACATATGGTCAATATTACCATTCCCTAATTAAAGTATTGGAACCTCTGAAATCCTAGCACCACTGCAGAGTAGGCTACAGCACATGATTTAGTGTACAACTGTATCTGCCTTCTTATGGATGTGACTGTGTAAAGCTAACCAAGCTGAGTACTTTTGTCTTCTCAACGACCGTCATACTTCTTGTGGGCAAGAACCTTTTCTAATGCTCCTTCCTGAAGTAATGAGTACAAATTATACTGGATAGCCATGTCAATAACCAGCCCTTTATTCTTTGCTGTATAATCTAACCCTGAGTAACATCATCCACATTGCCCTTTGCAGTTTGTGAATGCATTGACCAGAGCTGAGGTCAAAGGTCCTTGATCCACCTGACAGCCCAGTGAGAGAGATGTGCGTTGTTGCTCCCCTTTCCAAAGATGATCAGAGACATGACTTGGTCAGGCTTCTGAAGAAGAATTTGAAAGTGGAGGGACAGGAGCTCTGTAGGCTCTTTACATCCAGTCCCTGTGCTTCTCCCGGCTGCCCTGATCTCCACCTCACCTGTAAGAAGTGGAGTGTCTCATTCAGGAGTTGCCATTCTCCTTGGAGTGTGGCCTTCTACAGGTCCCACTGCCACACTCGTTGTGGGCCACCCATGCTCTCAGGCTATACTGTTCTCTAAACTTTCACAGCTGCTTTTCCCAGAATAGAAGCTAGGGGTTTGGGCCTGCCAAACGTCAGGCTTGGGAGGAAAGGGGATGAGGTCTGAAGAATGTCAATGCCACAGTCTTATCCTCTCCTCTCTCCTGCTCAAAGGATGGGAAAGGACCCCTATCATGCTGGGACAATTTTTAGGGTAAGGACAGCAATAAAGTTCCTTGGCGTCATGAATTATTTCCACCACGGAGTCATAGAGATGAAACAGGAGAAAATAATACGTTGAAGAGAAATGACAACACAGGCTGGGAGAGAGGAACAGCATTTGGATAATTCTCCACAGCACAATCACTGCTGTCTGCAAAAATGAAAAGAGTGTGCTGTGTGCCCCAAATCTATGGGACTTCATTTCACACACATGGCACCAAAGGCAGGATTGTAGAGATAGCTGCAGACTTGGGATTCCAACTTGGCTGCCTTACGCTTGGTCAGAAATAATTCAGAAGTACGTAAGTGAGAGAAACACAAAGAAAAGGAAAGGTGAAGAGGAAAGATAAGAGGGACTCATAAATTGAAAGATGATATTTTTTCTTCTATGGAGTAATGCATTCAGCAAGGAAACAAGCGCGTCTTCAAGGGCACTGAAGGAGCGCTGTGCTTTCGATACTGAAAATGGAGGCATCATGAAGGATGCAGCCAAAATGCTTAATGAGGAGGGGGATATTTTATTTCTTTAGTAATTGCCAGGTCTTGAAGTTCGAGTTGGCTCTGAAGATGTATCCTTAGAAGCAGGAACCAAAGAATATAAAGTGATAATCTAGGAAAGAGGATGGCAGAATTGTTCTTTTTTCTTTTCTTTTTTTTTTTTTTTGGTCCCTCCAGACAAGAGGAAAAAAGAAGGGCAGAGCATGAAGATGGGGCATTGGGCAGGCCATTTCTGAGTTTTTCTTCTCGAATGTGGTACTGACAGGATGATTTTTGGTAGAGAGGGGATGGGAAGAAGGGATGTCAAAAAGCTAAGGACTCCCTTAGCCAATTCTGACAGAGTTCAGCAAAGACCAGTTCTAGCACTAGAGAATGTTCTATTTTCCAAGTTTGTTTAAATGTACACAATTTTGGCCTGAGTCAAAATTGTGAGGTAGAAGAACATTGGTTTTAGGGCCTTATGAATTCATCCATCACATCAGATACTTACAGGAAATTCCTCTGAACAAGTGATTCTGCTTGGGAAGGCAAATGCACAAGGCAGATGCGTCTCTGCCCCCAAACAATCTACAGCTTAGTTAGAAAGGCACACGAGGCTATCCCCAAAGAGTTCTATAGTATTCTGAATAATGTCATGAAACAAGAGGAAGAAAGATCTCGCTGAGATCTTTAAATGTTGAGAGCAAACACTAGGTAGCATTGGCCACGTGGCAAGGTAGCTTTGAAACACTTTACAAATACGACCGCCTTTAATCCTTCAAGCAACCATATGAGGTGGGTTCTATCAACACTCTCGTTTGACAGCTTAGGAAATTACAATGAAGCTAGTCAGTAGTGGCTTTAAGGTGTGAATCCGGCCATGCAAACAGAGAGCCTGGACCCTTAACCCATTGTACATGCTGCCCCTCATGCAATACCACTACATTTGGGAAAGGGGAACAAGGTGGCATTCAGTACAGCGGGGATTCAGAGAAAGGGATCCCCACTGTCACTGCTGTTGTCCAGGACTTCATGGTGTCCTTTGAGTCTAACCACAGCCCTGTGAGGGAGGGAGGGCGGGTCACAGCCTATGCCCATTTCTGCAATAGAAATGATTAGACAATGATTCTCAAGGTCTCACCACCTAAAACAGCAATTTGGTGAAGCCAGACCTAGAAAGAATTAAGGGTCACCTCACTGCTGGTCAGAGCTTCCAACTCTGGAGGAAGCCGTGTTACTTTGTAGTCTAGGCTCAAGGCCCTGTCCTAAGTCCCTTCCACTCTGCTGTCATTCCTTCATTCACCAACATTAACTGAGCACGCAGTCACAGAGGGAACATCAAGGGGACCATGGAACAAAGGAATGCCAGCATGAGCTAGAAAGAGTGCCTGACACCTAAAACCTCTATGATGACTTTCATCTTTATTTTGAAATAATTTTAGACTTACAGAAAAGCTGCAAAACTAGTATGGAAAATCCCCACATTCACTTCCTCCGGCAGCCCGTCCTGTCAACATTTTGCATAACTATAGCACAAATATCACAAAAAAGAGGTGAACATTGGTACAATATTATTCACTAACTCTAGACTTTGTTTGGATTTCACCAGTTTTCCACTAATATCATTTTCTTGGTTCACAATCTAATCCAGGATCCTGTATTTCCCTTCCTTCTCATCTTTCCGAAATCTCCTCCCATCTGTGACAAGTCCTTAGTCTTTCCTCATCTTTCACAACCTTGACACTTTGGAAGAGTGTTGGTCTTTAATTGTATGGAACCTTCCCCAATCTGAGGCTGTGTGTTGTTTTCTTATGATTACGTCGTGGTTATACATTTTTGGTAAGAAATTGACTGAGGGAGAGATGTGTTCTTCCCACTGTATGAGGTCGAGGTTACATAATGTTGGTGTATCTATTTACTTGTGATATTAACCCTTATCACTTGGTTAAGTTGGTCCTTGCTGCACCAGTGAAATTCCCTTTGAAATTTACGAGTATCTTAGAGGAGATGTCTTAAGGTTATACAAATATCCTGTTGCTTCTCAAATTCACCCACTCATTTTAGCATACATTGATGGATCTTGCCTGTACCAATTCTAAGTAGTGTTTTAATGATAATTTAATATAGTGTTTTAATGATAATTTAACATAAATTTCTCTTATTTTTTTCACATTTCTTAAGTAAAATTCTTCTGGAAGAGAAAGCTGTTTCTTCTACCTTTTTAAAAAAATTTTAAATGTGTATGTATATCAGTATGAATGCACAAATACTTACTCTATCCTTTTGTTACCTATTGGTTCATCGAGAGTTCATTCAGGCTGGTTCCTATGCAATCTGACTTACCCACATGCTTTTTAATGCAATGTGTTCCAGACTCATCTTATATTTTCCTTGCCTCAGCTTTGTAACCAACCAGTTTTCTAAGGACCCTTGACTCCTTGAGTTGGAGAAGGGCACTTCAAAACCAAACCAAAGGTAGTAGATGTACTTATTGCTATTACTGTGACATTGCTCCTAAGTCCTCTCAGCATACAGAGATTAAAAACATATGAATGGATATCAATCCATGTACACACACACATACACACACACGTCTATCTATTATCTATCTATTTATCATCTACATATTTAATATCTATTATCTATCACACAACTATAAATTATCATCTATTACTTATCTATTATATATCATCTATTTATCCTGTCTAGCAATCATTCATCTATCTTTCTATCTATCTCTATATATCTGACTATTTCTATGATTGAAATGATTGAAAAACTTTCTCAAGATCATACCACCCAAAATAGCAATTTGGTGAAGGCAAAACTAGGTAGAATTAAGGGCCATAAGTTCATACCTACACCTTTGATTCTAATACAATATCACAGAGTTCATTCTTGCCTTCCTATTTCTCTTATTTATTATTCACTTACTCATTTTCCAACAGTGAAAAAGAACAGATTTTCCAAAAAGTATTTTGGTTTTTTCAACCTGACTTTCATTATCTATAATGTATTACTTACTTGTCCAAAACTATAATACAAATAAGATAGTTTCAAAATTGCTAACACTAACCCCTGTGGGCCATCCCCTTGCATGCATCCATACAGTCATTCAACCATTATTGGCCTACCATCCATTGCAAAACATTTGTTTGGTGCATATAACACACCATGTCCAATTAGCAACAAATTGCTGGGACTATTGAAGTGGGATCAGAAGTTAAAGTGAGGCCATGGCAATTCTCTTTAAGTTTGTGAAGGGTTTTCATGTGGAATAGGAATTAGATTTTTCTTGACTAGCTTCAGAGAGCCAAACCAAGACCAATGGGTAGAATTTAGAGCAAAGCAAATTTCCCTAAGAAAGATGTGTATAAGCCGGGCTCGGTGGCTCAGCCTGTAATCCCGCACCTTGGGAGGCTGAGGTGAGTGGATTGCCTGAGCCCGCAGGTTCGAGACCCACCTGGGCAACTTGGTGAGACCTCATCTCTACAATAAATCAAAAAAATTAGCCGGGCGTGGTAGCATGCGCCTGTAGTTCCAGTTACTTGGAAGGCTGAAAGGGAAGGATCACCTGAGTCCAGCAGGTCGAGGCTGCAGTGGCCGGGAGCGGCCACTG
>CAUYQG010007547.1:0-18285 GCA_963574415.1 Tarsius wallacei | reverse complement strand
CTTTGGGAGGCTGAGGTGAGTGGATTGCCTGAGCCCGCGGGTTCGAGACCCACCTGGGCAAGCGAGACCTCATCTCTACAATAAATCAAAAAATCAGCCGGGCGTGGTAGCGCGCGCCTGTAGTTCCAGCTACTCGGAAGGCTGAGGCGGAAGGATTGCCGGAGCCCAGCAGGTCGAGGCTGCGGTGGCCGGGAGCGGTCACTGCACTCCAGTCTGGGCGACGGAGTGAGACTCCGACTCAAAAAAAAAAAAAAAAAAAAAAAAATTCAGAGTTACAAACCACTTGTATTAAGTATTAACGAGTATATTCTAAATAGAACAACACTCCACAAATGAAATAAGAAGTATAAGAACTAGACAAGCAGAAATAAAACTCATAACTTGCAGTTTGAAAACTACAGTATAATAAATCTATGAAAAAATTATAAGAATTAATAAGAGCTAAGTAAGGTGGCTAGATATAAATTTAATTTACAAAAATTATTGTATGTCTATATACTAGTCACAGATGACAAAATTTTTGAAAAATATTACTTACATTAGCAACAAATAAATATGACCTGTGGAATAATTCTAATAATGAGATATACAATATTTTGGAGACTATTTTGTTGAATGGTATTAATAACAAAAATATCTAATGCTAATTGGATACTTTGTTATATAAATTGTTCTATATTCTTTTGCATAGAATCTGATTTTATATTCACTTTAACTGAAGAGGCAACTCCCCTTAGAAATGAGAAAACTGAATCACTGAGAGTTTAAATAATTTATTGAGGAATCATGTCTAATAAGTAAGTGGTGGCAATGAAACTTGAACCTAGACAGTCTTGCTCCAGAATTCATACTTGTAATCATTTTTAATGAATGGATAGGGAGATTGAATAATTTTAAGATGACAATATCCTCAAATTGATCTATATATTCAATCAACTTCTAGTCAAATATTCTTTCAAAACATTTTACAGAACTTGACAAGCTTATGGTAATATATTTGGAGTTGCAAAAATCTGATTACACACAAGATGCTTCTAAAGAAAATGAATAAGGTAAGAACTCTTGCCATGGCATATATTAAGATTTTATAGTAGCTCAGACTTTGAAGTTTTAGAAGAATGATAGACAGATGATTCATATAATAGAGAGATCAGAAATAAACCACACTTATATTTTAGGCTTCAAATGTAACAAAATGACATTGTGAATCATTGTAAAGTGCATGGTTACTCCTACTTAATACATGATTCTGGAGTATTATTTTTTATGTGAAAGTAAAAATAGAAAGCTTGCCTCATACCAAATACCAGTGGTTCTCAACATGGAGTAATTTCTTCATCCAGGAGACATTTGTTGATGTTTGGAGACATTTTTGGTTGTCACAACTGAGGGTGGATTATTCCTGACATTGAGTGGGTAGAAGCTAGAGATGCTGCATAATATCCTACAAAGTCCAAGACAATTCCCAGCAACAAAAATTATTCAGCCCAAAATATTAATGGTGCTAAAGTCAAGAAATCTCTTATTCAGTAAAAGAAGTCCAACTGGAGTTAATGTGAGACATGAACTTAAATCTTTTAGGAGAGAATGTAGGAGGAACTCAAGATTAGGAAAAATATTTTCCAATCACAAAGGGCATTGAGATACAAAATAAAGTATTGATACATTTGACCTTACTAAATTTGAAAATTTTCCTACCAATTACACTGTAGGAAGTGAAGAAAAGTAGAAATTAATACCTATTAATTGGAAGAAATTTTTGGTGTTGCATATAAATGACTTAGAGCAAGTATCTACAGAAATATACTATATGTGTGTGTGTATACACACACACACACACACACACACACATATATATGAGAAATATAAATACTGAAATGCAAGTATATATAATATGCGTGCATATCAATATATGTCTATATATGACACATAAACACAAAAGATAGGGGCAGACATTTTGCAGAGGAGAAGATATGCAAGACAATTAAATACTTAAAAAGGTGCTCAAGGTAACCCCTTCTGGTCTCCTCCCACTGTGGGAGATTTCCTGTCCTCTCAATAAATCCTGCTTTTAAAAACAAGCAAATAAATAAATAAATAATAAATAAAAAGGCACTCAAACTCATGAATAAACACAAACATTAAGACCATAATGATATATATTTACAATTAAAATATTAGAAATTTCTTAGTGTCAATGAGAAGTTAAAGCAATGAAAATGTTTATATCATTCAGTTGGGAGCATAAAGTGATGTTACTGCTTTGGATAACCTTTGGTATTATTTCATAAAACTAAATCTAAACATACTTTATGAGACCCTTTAATTCTTTTCCTGGGTGCTGAACCAGGTGCAGTTGGACATATTGGGAAAATAATTCAGAGCAGTATTGTTTGAAATTGCTAAATTAACACATCTTTTATTGGGTACAGGACTATTGGATAAGGTCGGAACACACAGACTAATTCAACGGTATGGTTAACATGCTAGCTCATAGAGCCAGTGGTGCTTTAAAACATGTAAATGACATATAGTCTTTTGTAGGCATATGCACTAGTCATTTAAAAAACAACAAAAATGTATTTATCTATGGAAATATATCTATGTAAAAGAATTTGGGGACTGTGGTATTTGTTTGAGGTTGAAGATTTTTTTTTAAATGAAAATATCCAAGTTCCACTTGCAGGTACAGTCAGTATTTATTCAGGTTAGAGCCTTGATTAACCTTCTAAAGGTTTACATTTAGCTGCCAACCCTACTATCCTCTCAGTTTGCCTTAGTTAGCAACATGGAGACCCTAGAAATTCATGCCTCCTGTTATAATTAAATCACATCTTCCTTCCCCAAGCTCCCAATTCGTATGTTGAAGCTGTAACACCCAATGTGATGGTATTTAACAAGATAATTAAGGCTAAATGAGATAGTGTCTTTAACTAGATAATTCAGGTTAAATGAAATCACAAGGAGCGGGACTAAACCAAAAGGATTGGCATCCTTATAAGAAGAGGAAGAGACCACTAAGGATACGAGTGCACAGAGAAAAGGGCACTTAAAGACACAACAAGAAAGAAGCCGTCTGCAAGTCAGGAAGAGAGGACTCACCAGAAGCCAATCTTGCTGGCACCTTGATCTTGGACTTCCAGACTCCGGAACTGTGAGAAAATATTCCTGTTGTTTAAGTCACCTAGTCTATGGTATTTTGTTATGGCAGCATAAGCTGACTAATACACTCCTTCTATGCTACACATCAGGAAACTTGAGGAAAATCTTGGGGATGTCTGTAATAGCCATGTAGCTCCTTGTGGCCGCATATCCATGGTGATATGTTACTCCTAGTATTGTCTTTGTATTTGACATTTTATCTAGTCCAGGTTGTTTTATGCATTTTACTCTCAGAATAATCCTATTTTTAAAGCTGCTTGAGACTTTTTATGGAAAAAGCAGGGTTAAACAGTTCACAAAAATTTTTCATCACAAATTTTAAGACTTAAGGAAGTTACTGCAGTGAAAAATAGCCATTGCACTACCAGAAAGAGAAAGATAGGAAGTGTGTGCGAGGTTACACATTCTTTTTTCCTGTTCTTATACATTTTTGTGTGTGCCAGAAAGTAATTACAGTTTTTTTTTTAAATTCTGTGGAGTTATCCCAAATTACCATCATCCCACTTTGCCCTCCCAGAGACAAATATAATTTTGCTTTCATTGTTCTGTTCATTATGGATTGGCCATTTATGCCAGGACAAGAAGGTGCCCCTTAACAATGCCTCCACGAGGGTGAATCTCTCATTAATGTTAAAATTCACACAGCTGTGTTTGGAGAGGAAAACATCGTCTGATGATACTTGGGCTTGTAGAAAATAAATGAAACATCTGGAAAATCATGAGAGAAACATATGCACTTTAAGCTGAAAAGAGCCACTTAGCTCTTTTTCTTTAGAACTACCTAAAGAGGCAAATTATGAACGCTACAGCAAATGAGATATTATCTTGTGCTTAGGATGAATGGTTGAGTGGGATGATTGCTGATCTATGACTCAGAATAGTCTCAAACTCGATGCAGTCAGCTTCTTGCTCCTAGCTCCCTGCCAAAACGGATCCTGTGTATTTCATTTGTAATACCTTCTTGTCAAATCCTAAAATCAGTTCTCTGTCCTCAACCTGTTTGACCTATCACCAGCATTTACTAGTTCATTATTAATTTCTCTTCAAACGTCTTTCTTCCCTTGACTTCCAAGTCTCCATACTCTCTTGCCTTTCCCTATTTTTCTACCCAATCTTTCTCAGTCTTTCTCATACCTCTACTTTTCTCTGACATTTTAATAGTAGGATGCCTCTGTCTCAGTTCTTGGACCCTTTGGTTTCTGTTTCCATCTGCTTCTCTGTGGTTGTGAAAGTTCATTTGGTCTTAAAACTTTTAGTAGCTTCTGTGAACTCTACATGACTTACAAATCCATGTCCCAGGTTATATTATTTTCCTGATTTATATAACCAACTGCCTCTTTGAACTCTGTGCATGGTTTCTAAACTGCACAAGTTTATCCTGTCTAAAACTGAACGCCTAATCTCCTTTTCCCCAAACCTGTCCCTTCCCCATCTCAGTGAAGGGCAATGATATCACTTCATTTGCAAAGGGTCAAAACCACTTGACATCTCTCTTTCATCTTTTATATCCAATTCATCAGGAAATAACCACAATTCTACTTTAGAATATGTCTACAAGTCTCACCTCATAGTCAGAGCGTCTGTCATTTATCTCCTAGATGATTGGCCCCATAGTACATTTTTAACACAGCAGCCAAAGTGAACTTTTAAAATGTTAGTTCATGCATGCATCTACTCAAAACCTTAATATCTCCCTGTTTTATGCCAAGTAAAAGTGAAAGTTCTTACAATGGCCTATAAGGACCTACCTATCTGACCCTACCTGTCTGGCCCTACGTGTCTGGTCTTACCATCTGACCCTACTTGTCTGACCCTCCAAATCTAGTCCTACTTTTCTGGCCCTTCCTTTCCTTGCTAAACTCTTTTGTCGCTCTTCCCATCACTTTCTGCTCTCCAGGCACGCTGACCTCCTTGCTGTTCCACGAATGCTTCAGGCAGGCTACTTCTTAAAGCCTAGGCTCCAGCTGCTCCCACCTCCACTTGGAAGTACCCTGCAGATATCTGCATCGTCTATTCCTTTCCTCCTTCCCTTTGTTCAGTGAAGCTTACCCAAATAAAGCACTTTAAACAGCAGTCTCTCCCTCTTTCTTTCTCCAACTCCTGGAACCACAGGTCCCTTTATCATGTTCTGCTTTTTTTCATTTTCCCACATTCCCTAGCACCATCTAGACTATGGTATCATTTACTTACTACTTGGTGAGTTGTCTGTCTCCATAGCTGTGGCAGGCTTAGGAATGGTTCCCAAAGACGCCAGGTCTTAATGCCCAGAACCTGTAAATTCTACCTTATTTGGAAAAAGGATCTCTGTAAATGTGATTAAGTTAAGTATCTAGAGAAGGACAGATTGTCTTAGGTTATCCACCTGAGCTCTAAATGCAACCACAAGTGTCCCTGTAAAAAAGGAGCAGATAGAACTTTGACAGACAGATGAGAGGAAGGCAATGTGACCACAGAGGCGGACATTGGATTCATCTGGACGCAAACCAAGGGATGAATGTAGACACCAGAAACTGGAAGAGGTAAAGAGTAGATTCTCCCCTTGACCCTCTGGAGGGATTAAGGCCATGAAGATACATTGATTTAGCATCAATAATATTGATTTCAGACTTCTGGTTTCCAGAATTGTGAGAAAGTAAATTTGTGTTTTATTAGGTTACTAAGGTAGTAGTCATATGTTACAGCAGCTATAGAAATCTATGATGCTTGCAATAGTATAAATTCTATGAGGGCATAGATCTTTGTATGTTTGATTTACTGACACATCTCAAATGCCTGTAACAATGCCTGAGTATCAGAAATATTTGTTGATTAAAGGAATAATGTATCCTCTTAATATTCTATTAGCAATCTTGCCTATTTTATAGTGCTATTTTAAAACTCTATGAATCTATGTTCTTACTAGTCACATAGTGTTGTTTGATACTTTCTAATCAGCAGCAGATATTAGCAAAAACTTTTCCACTTATAATCAAGGATATTCTTGATTATTTTCAAGCTTATGATATTTGTCACCACTACGTATTAGGTCTGTAAGGTTAAAAATCAATTATTTCTCTATTTTCTGAAATTAGAGTATAGTATATGAGATAAATGTTATTTGTGTGATTATGATCTTATGAGCTGAAGAGCTGGGAAACTTATGGGAAAAATAAATAGTGGCTATATTTTTAAAAGATGTCATTCAATTTTGGGCAAAAATAAACAAAACTCTCCCCACTATACACAACTGAAGACTTTTTCTACTAATCTTCAACCATTACTAATCATTGTATTGTATATCCCTGCATTACTTTTGTCTGGAATTGAACATACCTTTCTTAGTATCAGAGCCAGTATTTGTATGTAGCTTGGAGACCTCTAGGAGCTTTGCGCATAAAGTCTTCTCAGGAAGCTTCAAAGTAGTCTTTTATCTTTTCTTTAGTAAGAAACTTCTGTTTGCTTATTACAAAGGAAAAGTTCCATTTGCCCTTTTAAGTTTTTTGCTTATGCTTCTATTTCCTCCTGTAGACTCCTAGTGCCTAAGCAAAATCAAAAATAAAATTTTCATCCACAGGATCTGGCATGTCCTGTGATTCTAATTTCTAAACAACGGCTTTTTCTGCAAGGCTCAATCCTCCTACATGTGAGTCTACTCTCAAGTAATTCTTCCATTTGCACTGAGCACACTTTCTCCAAGCAATTTTCTTATGCTAGGATTTAGAGACTACACTCATTTTGTTATAAATTTATTCAGATATATAGACTTTATTTTGAGGTGCTTAGTGTTACCAAGCCAAGTTATGAGCTTTGTTATATTTTAAGTGCGAAAAGAAATGCTGTCAATAAAATAAGAAACATGTACTGTCTCTACATTATCACAGAGATTTTAAATTTTTTATATTTTCTCTTGGTATGTGTGTAAATAAATGAAGTGTGCATGCATCATTTATGGATTTGTAACAATTGTAACAATATGTGTATAATTAACAAAATATGGGATGATTGATATGCCCTTTATTCAATTTCCCTTTTATACAGTCCCACTTATTTTATTTTAGATTACACTGGACAAGCTCTCATTACACTTGCCCTGGATTTTGCACACAGAATTGCCCCTTTCTTTCCCCAAGTCATCTTGTCTCTTGTCTGGTTCCTCTTCTGTCAGTCCTTCACTTGGTGCCAAAATGATCTTTTTGAAGCATAAAAGATTATGTTTAACCACTGTTGAATTCCTTCACATATACAGAAATATGCTCAAATCTTTAACTTGCCATGTAAAACCCTTAATCACTTCGTCTATCATTCCTTTCCAATAACCATCTACCCTTCACACACGCTCAGTCAGACATACATACCTGAGGGTTTTACGTGATATTTGATGCTGTTGAACCCCCCATGCTTATCTCAGGGTGTTCCTTCAGGGAATGGAATGCACATTCATTTCTCATCTAGCCAACTGGCCCTTAAAATCTCACTCAGTTCAAGCCTCACCTTCTTTGGTGGTTCCAGTGTCTGAAATTCTTCTTGACTTCCAGAGCATGCTAAATATTCATGTCCCACACAGCATTTGATTAGATTCACTTGTCTGCCTTTCAGTATATGTGTGAGTTATATTTACTTTTATAAACATATTTATATTTTATTCTATACTGCCACCTTCTTGTGAGCATAAGACTATGCCTTGCGGTAACAACATCGTGTACATAGCAAGCACTAGATACCATCTAAAGTTTGTATCCTGCCAAAATTCATATTGAAATTCTTACTCCACAAGGTGATGGCATTTGGAGTAGGAGTTTTTGGAAGGTGATTGGCTTATAATGGTAGGGCCTTCATGAATGAGAATAGTGCTGTTATTAAAGAGACCATGGAGAGCTCTCTCCTGTCAGAACCCAGTGAGAAAAGTGCCATCTGGGAGGAAGTGGGCCCTCACAGACACTGAATCTGCCAGCCCTTTAATCTTGGACTTTTCAGCCTTTAGAATTGTAAGAAATAAATTTGTATTGTTTTTAAGCTACCATTTATGGCATATTGTAATAGCAGCCCAGATACACTAAGGGAGTAATCAGTAACTGATGGATAAATAGATATATAATTAACATTTAAGAATGTTTTTTTGTATATGATAAAAAACTGTATTAATCTTTAAATATATAAGCACATATAATATACATATTGCATATTTATAAGCATATCATATTGTATGCCTCTCCTTTTCCTTTTCCCCACACATACTCATACAAATGTGTGCACACACATACACACGTACTTCTTCCTGGACAGCTCAATTTTTTAAAGTTGAAAAATTCATAACATATTTTATTTAAGACTGAGCATTTTAGTGTTCCTTCTGTCTTGCTTCTTTATGATTCTGTTTATTTCCTTATTCTGTTTATTTCCTTATTATTATCACTGGACTATTTATTACTTAACTTTTTGAGGCTATTTGTACAATTTTTTCTTTCCATTCTAAATATCTACAGAGACACTTACAAGAGACTGTTAGGATTCGAGAAAGAAAGCCAAGATTTATTTTCTATTAAAAATTCCTTTTGTCCAGGCTCGGTGGCTCAATCTGTAATCCCAGCAATTTGGGAGGCCAAGGTGAGTGGATTGCCTGAGGTTGTGGGTTCGAGACCAGCCTGGGCAACTTGTCAGACTTCATCTCTACAATAAATAAAGAATTAGCCAGGCATGGTAGTGCGGGCCTGTAGTTCTGGCTACTTGGGAGGCTCAGGCAAAGGATCATCGGAGCCCAGTAGATCGATGCTGAGGTGGCTGTGAGTCTGCCACTGTTCTCCAGCCTGGGTGACAGAGTGAGACTCCAACTAAAAAAAAAAATTCTTTTTAAACATTATATATTTCAGGTTGCAGGAACACTGGTGTTGAAAGATAAAAACAAACAAAAAACTTATGCATTGAGGTTCCTAGATGACTTTTTAAAATATATATATATATAAGCTGTAAAACATGACTTTTTGATATATAAATGGAAATTATTACATATATAGTGAAATGATTACTACAGTCCAGCAAATATCTATCATCTCACATAGTGACTTTGTGTGTGGGGTGCGCGTGTGTTGGAGGGGAGTGTAAAAACACCTAATACTTTCTTAAGCAAGTCTCTAGTAATTAATGCAATATTATTAACTATCACCCTTCTGCTGCATATTAGATCTCCACACTTATTTATCCTACATAATTGAAAATTTGTATCTTTTGACCTACATGTTCCCATTCTGCCCCGCACCCTCCTTTATAACTAGGCTATTCTGTTTCTATGTATTCAGTTTTTTAAAGATTCCACATATAAGTGAGTTCATGCAGTATTCATGCAGTATTTTTTTTTTCTCTTTCTGACTTATTTTACTTAGCATAACGTTATCCAGTTTCTTCCATGTTGTCAAAAATGGCAATATGGGGTGTCAAAAATATATACACAATCTAAGTATGAAATTCTCTCAAAAGATGGTGTTAATCAAATGAATGCCAGAGTCACCATGTGACAGGCAGGACAGTCAAAGAAAATGGTGGAAGCACGGAGACGTAATATATGGATAACATCTCTTAAAATATGTATACATTTTTTGGCACCCATATATATATTCATATATATATGTTCACCCATTATCTCTATTCATTCAACACCTAGGCTATTTTCATTATCTTGGCTATTGTGCACAATGCCTTAACCGAAATAGGATGAAGTTATTTCCATGAGGTGTTAATTTCATTATCTATGTATATATATATCCAAAGGAGGATAGAGTGGTTCTAGTTTCACCTTTTTGAGGTAACTCCATGCTGCTTTCTGTAATGACTGCACCAATCTGTATTCTTGCCAACAGTGCACAAGGTTTCCCTTTTCCTTACACTCACCCTTGCCAGCACTTATCTCTGATCACAGCCATTCTAACAAGTGTGAGGTGATATCTCATTGTTGTTTTGATTTGCATTTTTATAATAATTAGTGATATTGAACACATTTTCATATATCCGTTGGCCATTTCTATGTCTTCTTTGGAGAAATGTCTATTTAAGTCTTTTTGGCCATTAATTTTTTTCTTTGCTGTTAGGTTGTGTGAGTTTTTTATCTTTTGAATATTAACAGATGTGTGGTATGCAAATGTTTTCTCCCAATCTTTAGGTTGCTTTTTCATTTTGTTGATTTTTTTTTCTTTTCTCCTTCTTTGTTTCCTTTTTTGATGCACAGATACTTTTCAGTTTAATATATTCTTACTTGTTGATTTTTGCTTTTGCTGTCTTAGTGTTTTAGTGTAATATCAAGAAAATTATTGCAATGTCCAGTATCAAGGAGCTTTGCTCATATGTTTTCTTTGGATCAGAACTTGCACACTATCCCTATGTCTCATTTTATTGGCCAAAGCCAATCATATGGTTGAGTGTCTAGTCAAAGTTGGAAGATGCTAAAAAATTACATGGGAGAGGACATGCATACAGTAATGAGAGTTAAACTGGGATTATTTTGCAATGTTCTACAGCAACTTTCTCTCTCCTTTCTCAGACTCTATGAGCACTACTCAAAGCTATGCGTTCTCTCAAGAAAGCTTTCAAGATTTTTATTTTTAAATTTTTATTTATTTATTTTAGCTTTCCAGATGTTTAAAAAAGACATATTGTAAGTCAAAGTTATGCAAGTACTAATTATGTGGGCAGCTACCAATCATTTTGGAGCATGTTGCCTTTGACTTTTTTGAATATTTAGCTCAAGTTTTCTACCCTAGACTAGAATTTATTTAAAAATCTATATACTCAACCAGGATGCTGAAAAGGAAAACTCATGAGAACAGAAAAATATATCTTCTTTCTCTTTGTTGTTTCTTTAAGATGTACTTAGTGAGAGTCAATTTCCCCTGCCTCTAGATGAAAACTCTGTCAAATAAAATTTCTCATTTGAGAAATGTAATAGAGTATCACAACGTGTCTTAAATTAGTGATTAAATGTTAAGTACAAGTTATTTTTTTTAGCTTAGAAAATATACTTTATTTAAAAGTAACTTAGAGAGAGAGAGAGAGAGAGAGTGAAGATTCACCTCCCCAAGATAGGGAAGGGGGCCAAAACCAGGAAACATGGACTGGCCATAGCTAAAAGAGCACATGGCCATGCCATAGCTTAGCAAGGCAATGGCCTAAGTACAAGTTATTAATCAGAAGTGGTAAGGTCTTAGGAAAGGGCATACTTGAATCCTCTCATTTTCAGTCCACTTCCTACTCTGTGGTCTTCATATTTTCTGACAGTAAATTCATAGATTCTTTAGAAACAGCCATCGCTGGGGAATATTCTCTTGAAATTTCTTAACTCAGGTAAATGCATTTCTATTATGGTGATGACTTGTGTGTACTCAAGCTTTATTAGTCATTTTATGGAAGGCTCCCTCAACAAGTTTGAAGCAGAAAAGGAAGAAATCCCTCCCTATGAGATTTAGGAGTGAGAATTCACAGCATGTCAGTGGAAATCTCCAGAATATGTCTCTATAATTACCCCTCTCTTCTCCTTAACTGATTTACATTCTCAAAGTGTGTGACAAAATCCATTAGTTCTGGACTTGGGATTCAGTGATAATCTTTGAAAACTCTAAAATTTGGCCTATTATCTCAATGTTTCTTAGTTGCATTTCATTTCTGTAATTTGATGGGAAATTACATTTTCACAGCGTTTTGTGTATGCAAGTCTCCAGTTGGATATGACCAGATTTTAGGTAAGGTTAGTTGAAAATGTACTCATCTTTCTCTTTCTAACTTCAAGTAGAGATAAATTTTGGGTAGAGGATGTACAACTGTAGGTTGTCCAAGTAACAAATTTTTCCTAAGTGGTCATGAATGGATCTCAAAAACACAGGACAGGGAATCAACAGTTGGTGGCTCATTAAACTTTTCATTCCTTCTCCCAGCATCTTCTTGTTTTCTCATAAACATTAATTTGCCTCTGAATTCCTAATTTCAAAAATATACTTATACAATTTAATAATAATAATTTGTTTCCTGTATAAAATAAAGCTTGTGGAAGAAGTTGAGAACATGAGCAAAGAGAAGCTCTGGAATCCCTTTCAATCCCTAAGAAGTAAAACCATGCTCCTGGCGTTAATAAGGATCTACCCATTCAGGTGCTTTATAAAGATGAAAAGTGGGTAATCAAAGTTTTATCATTGGTAAACAGGGAATATTAGGGAATTTCAGTCTTTTTGATTTCATATAGTTTAAGTATAGAGCCTTAGGCCTTTCAAATGAGAAACTTTGCACTGAAGACCAAAGATTGAGGAATCATAGTACATTCTTTAAAGACCTTGTTATATCATACTTGAGAGATGACTGCAGAACACTGGCCTCTGGGCGGTTCCTTTACTTTTTAATTGGTGAAACCATCAAAAGTATAGCTTGGGTCTCTTAACAAGCCAAAGTGGCCTAGGGATGCTGAAGGCTTCTACTGGAAGTCTCTGTGCCTCGCATGAAATGAGCTGGCTTGCTCTGAACTACATGCTTTGTAGTTGAACCCTTTAGTGTCCTGTGGTTCTTGAACAAATATCCCGTGATGCCAGCATGATGGCTCCATTTTATGGATTTCATAATTTAGAGAGAAATTGTAGAACAGCATTATAAATTAAGGTGCGGAGATACTACCAGCCAAACAAATATCTTATGATGTGCTTCAGAAAGAGAAATATACAGCAGATGTGTTTATGTTTTTTATAATTGTATTTATTTTCAGTTGCTACTTGTTGGGCAACTGTAGTTTTTCTCTGCAGTTATATTTGCTGTTACAAGAAGTCTAACTTGCAACCGGACACTTTTATATATGTCAAATATAATTTCTGTTCATTACTAAATTCTTACATCCTTCCTAGATGAGTCCTCTGGGTGAATATGGACATCTAAAAACATTGGACACCTTCTGGAACCTTCATAGGCACAGAGTCTCAAAAAAATTAAGGATGAAGGACATCTGAATTCAATATTCCAGTAGTTTTGTCTATGACTCTGTGATTTATCATAACTACAAGAATCTCCCAACGGATCTTTTTATGTTCAATCTTTTCTCTCTCTAATTTCTCCCATGACCACTGTCAAATTAATGTTATTAAAAAGTAAAATAACCATTGTGCTATTCACCTAATAAATTTTTGGGAGGTCTCCAGTGACACTTTGGCTTTTTTTACTCTTGTCATAATATACCTTCATGCATTTGTATCTTTCTAGTTTTGTACATCAGACAAACTGGTCTATCCACAATCCTCTGGACCATTTTTAACTTCTAGGTCTCTTCCCTTCATTGTCTCTTCTCATCACTTCAAATAATATTTTTCTCTTATCAGACAAAGAGCACTTCACGAAGTCTTTCCTCACCCCTACATATATTGCCATAGTTTATTATTTACATGCTGCAATATAATCTGTTAAATAAAAAATTTTAAGATTCAGCTTGGTTATTCAAATTTTTGAATGCATGCGAGAAAGCCCAAATATATGCAGTTATTGTTATAGGTACCCCCCAAACACTTGCAAGCATGCTCTTCTTAGGTAATACTTTATGACTCTAGGTTATCTTCATATAAATTGGTATTGGCACCCCTGGGTGTCTCCTCATTCAGGACACTTATTCATCTACCAAACTCTAACTTGGTTTCTAATTCAAGGTATTTTCTTTTTACCTACCAAAAGTAGATTGTCTCAGATATATCCTCTGTGATTTGCAAAGAAACTTTTATACTTAAAAAAAAAGCTGTCTATGTGTGAACCTTGAAAAAAACTATTTAAAAAGAAAAAGAAAGGTTGCTATTGAATAGCCATCACTAAATAATCAGTTCCAGTTTATCACCATTTGATCTTGTTGCTTATGGGCTCCCTTCTTGACTTTCTGCAGCCCAAGGGTATTGCATCTCCAAAGGGCATTTGTTAGCTATTAAACTGGGTTTTTGCTTCTACCTTCACAATTTCTAGAAATATGATTTACTGCCACCTTTACCGCTTGGTATTCACTCATCAGTTTGAATTTATACAATAATGTCACTCATAGTTTGCCTGCTATCTCTGCCACCTATTTTATATGCATCTAAGATGCTATGCTTAGATTGCAAGATCAACCAAGGGAGTGGTTGTTGAAATGATGCAAGTTGCTGATTTCACCCTCTGTGCCAGGGGTGCCGACCTCCTCACAAATGCCATCTGCAAAATGAGGTTGTTAGAATAGGTTGCCTTTTAAGATGCTTATTCAGGTTGAGCATTATGTGAATAATCACCTCATTCTGATGACTGAAATATGTGCTGGAGAGGACAATATGCTGAGGAACAAAAGATCAACATTTCTACTATTTATATTAAGTTCAAGGTTTTTAGATAGAATTGTACTTAAGAGAGCAATAGTCACAGGTTTGCTGTGACGATCAAATGAAATAATGCACACAAAGCACTTAGTTAGGTGCTTAATAAACAATATTGTTATTATTGTTATCATTATAGTTTTGATAATCTTTTGAGAGATATTTTTGCAAACCTCAATGAGGTTGATATTTTTGTGGAGAAATAGGGTTCAAAAGAGCTACCTCTAAGGTATAAGTTTTAGGAGCCTATCCTAAAATCCAGTTACATGTAATGAATCTCTAGATTAAAAATCACTTTCTGAGAGGACTCTTTTTCTTCTGACTCTAAATCAGGTTTTCCACTATGTATTCTTTCCAATGAATCTAACATTCTGCCTTTAGTGTTTGCTAAGGGCTGCAATCACGTACTTGTAGCTATTTAGTCATTTTTAGTTTTAACTGTCTATCTCCTCTGGAAAAATCACTGTATGACTTTCTTGCTTAGCATTGTATTTCCATTTCCTGCATTGAGAAAATTCCATGTAAATACTTTTTAATGAATAATTAAATATAAGAATAAATGCAGAGAAAGTCAGAAGTCATTTGATAGCTGAACAACATTTTATTCAGTATCAGAAGATACAATATTTAGTTCTAGCTTTAGTTCTACCTATCTGTGTCATCTGAAACAAGCCTCTATAAGTCTTACTATTTTAAGTGGAGTGTTAGTGCTAAGCCAATGATTTCTAACCCTGCCTGTACATTATAAACCCCCCCCAGAGTACTTTTGAAAAGCATTCAATTTTAGGCTTCTTCCCAGTTGAATTAGATTCTCTGTGAGGGGGACCCTGGCACTGTTGTGTACTTATTTTACTCTCCCTAGGTGTTCTGAATGAATATCCAGGTTTGAAAATCACTGTATCAGATAAATGAAATTTCTTTCATTTCCAAGTCTGAGTTATTTTGCCTACACTTCTGAAAAGGCAGACTGTTCTACTAATCTATCTGAGCATGTAGAATGATTCTCTGCACATAGCAGGACCTCAATAAGTGTTTGCTGTTGCTGAACTTGCAGAGAATTCTACTAAAGATCATGAATGTTAAATGCAGGAGATTAATCTGGTGACTGCAAATGATGTGTTCATTTCTCATTTTATAGTAGGTTCATGAAAAAAAGGCTCCATAAACTAGCTGAAAATAAGTAGAAAACTCTCTAGCAAGGACAAGACACTTGTGTCTGTGGCTGAAGGTTATTAGATATTTTATTTTATTTTATTTATTTTTTATTATAAAGATATGTGGTACAATTCAGGGTTAGGTATACAAACGTCGATTATGCAGGTACCCTTGTTGATGAGGTATGCCCCTCCCTCCCCTAGCAGTTTCCCTCAACTGCCAATCCCACCCCCCATCCCCTGACAATTTCCCACTACTGCTTGTTCAAGGTCTGCTTATGAGTGAGAACATGTGGTCCTCTGTTCTTGGTTTCTGTGATAGATCACTGAGTATGTTCGACTCTAAATCCATCCAAGTTGCTGTGAAGTCTTATGTGTGTCCTTCTTTATGGCTGCATAGTATTCCATTGTATATAGGGACCACACTTTAAAAATCCAGTCCAGCTTAATTAGATATTTTAAAGCAAAGCTAGCAATCACTTATGGAACTCTTCACATGCACAAGGCATTTTTCATGTTCCATGAGATTGAATTCTAGTAACACCTTATAATAGGTGCTATCATCATCCTCAAAATAGAGATGAAGCAACTGAGGCACAAAAAGGTTAAGGATCTAAGAAGTGGTAGGTCTGGATTTGAACTCAGTTTTTCTTCAGAAATAGGGCTGTTCACTGTTAGTCTAGAGCAAGGAAATTTTGCAAAGTATACAACCTAGTCAGAGTAAAAGTGAGAGTTCATGCATGAAAATCACTTTTGAAGTTAAATATATGACCTCTGAAGAAAATGGCACTTAAACTCAAATAACTTATTTTTTTGTTGTTGTCTGACTGAAACTTCTACTGCTGACATTGTGGGTTGTAACTACCAAGGTACTTATTGCAGATACCTATTACTGTGTAATGAATTACCTCAAAATGCAGTAACTTAAAACCACTCAGAGTTATTTCATTGTGTCTGAAAGTGAGGAAAACTGGCATGGTTTAGCCGGTTTCTCTGCTTCAGAGTTTCTCATATGGCTTTAATCAAGGGTTGGCTGGGGCTACAGTTCCAAATGAAGGCCGGAGTGGGGAAGGGTCCTCTTCCATGCTCACTTCACACGGCTATGGGAAGAATATAGTTCTTTGAGGGATATTGGACATGGGTACTAAGTTTCTCACCAGGCACAGTCCCTTGCCATGTAGGCCTCTCCGTCAAGGCGCACATGAAAAGAGTCAAAGAGAATGCCGGCCAGTTGAAATCAGTCTTTTCTAATGTGATCTTGGAAGTGACATCTCATCCCATTTGATGTATGCTTCCCATTAAAACCAAGTCACTGAGCTCACCCTACACTCAAGGGAAGGGGATTACACGGGGGTGTGAGTTCTAGGAAGTAGGAAGCATCTGGGTGTCATTTCAAAAATCTGCCTGCCACACAAGGGAATGTCTATGAGGAATGTGCATATGCATATGACTCTGTAGTTGTGGCTAGGGATTTTGTGACACCTGGGTGTTGCACAACCATGAACTCTTTGGTGGTTGTAGTTACGTCTCTAATTACAGATACTGCAGCATGCAAATTTCTTGACAAGACGAGCAATCATTTTCTACAACATAAAACGGTGAAGCTTCTTCTACTTCCAGACCAGGATGTACTCTGATGTAAAACTTCTAAAACATAAGTAATGCTTTAATATTTCTTATTAGCTTTCCCTTCCCTTACCTTCAGTCTAGCAACTCCTAAGGATTCAAGTTCACACCTATAATCTCCCACTCTGTCGTACTTTTAAACCAGATGGCCTGAAAAACCTTTTCTCAAATAAGCAAAGTTGGTTTCTATAAGCCCTGAGTTGTGTTAGTTATATCATTTACCTTTTGTTACATCTACGAGGAAGTGAATTTAAATCAGTTTTCTAATAACTTATTTAGCTAAGCAAGCTTGACATTTTCTTTTCATTAACACACATCAAGAACTTTATAGTCTTTTATATTTTATTGGACTCTGCAATTCCCACAGGGATCTGTCTTTGTGCTACATTAAAAAAAAAACCTGCACTGGAGGATGAAGTTTTATTGCTTTAGATCATTCACATCTTATTATGTAGATATATACTCTCAGAATTAGGATAACTCTGAGTAAGGTGAGTTATTTCCTTTCAATCCACAAAGCAAAATATAATTATTGTTATCATCCAAGTTGTTTTTGGATACAACACAAGATAACTAATACAGGTTTTTTTTTTCTGTTAACTATCTCTGGTTTTTAAAATCTGTGCATCTCTTGTATTAGGAGGTAAGAGTGGGAGGAAAATATATTTTCTCATGAAAAGGCAAAAGGAAAAACAAATCAAATATCTTTTCTTTTTTAAGACGCTGCAAGATATTAGATGACTCAACTTTTTCACACATGTACTCAGCCATTCTTCTCTTGCACCTGCAGCTATGAGTGAAAAGAAACTTATATTTGAGTTACAAATGATGTACCTATGGCATGAAAGGCTTCGGAAGTGAATAAAAACAAATAAGAACAATGCTTGCTAGGGCAGAGTAAGCATTTTTATTGAAAACAGTAAAAATGTAAGCATTTCAATATACGGAATACAGGACAATAATTGATGCCAGAGTTAAAAATAAATTTGACAAGGGGAGGTGCAATTAAAATGTAGAATTTGTAA
>CAUYQG010007538.1:0-16895 GCA_963574415.1 Tarsius wallacei | reverse complement strand
CCTTCTGATTTTTTACAATTTTCCCAACTACAATGTTTAATCAAGTGATTGCATGATCTAATACCAGGAGGCTGGGGATGTGGAAACCTAGGGAGGAATTCAAATGAAGGGAAGGTAATTTTTCATGAATTCCCCTCTTGCGTTTTTGCAAGGGGTAGTGGAGGCGTGAGTGGAATTTTGCTTTCCCTCCTCAGACTGTACAGAACTTTTTGGCTGCACTAATAACAAAAGTAGAAGAAGCAAGGGTCTCAGCTGCCCAGGTTTGCTTTGCAACCCGGGGTCTTCAGCCCCCTGGACTTTGTCAGGAGGCAGGCCTCCATGGCTGACTCCCAACATGAGAGGGATTGGGAATTTCCATACAGGAATCAGTGGGTGAGGACTATCATATCTCGAGTAGGAAAACAAAGTTACCTGTGAAAGAAAAAGTAGTGACAGTGGCAGGATACTAGTTACATACAGGTGTACTGATAAAATTAGTAAATATATTAAGTATAATGAAAACCAGTTTTCTCACTGTCAGAGAAAGAGGTACCAAAATAAAAAGAAAACTAGAATGAACCCTGTGGTTATAAACAGGGATTGGAGATATCAGATCTAACTCATAGTTTATATAGAGAAATATATAGATGATAGATAGAAAAATATAGCTGCTAATGTGTGTATATACACGTATATATGTTTACACACAGATGTATGCATATATACACACACAAACATATTCACTTCTTCAAAATACAATAGATTGGGTGTCTTAAACAACAGAAATTTATCTCACAGTTCTGGAGGTTAGAAAGTCTAAGATTAAGGTGTCTGCTAGTTCAGTTCCTTGTGAGGGTTCTCTTCCTGGTTTGCCCACAGCTGCCTTCTTGCTATGCCATTACATGGCCTTTCCTTGGTATGCACATGTGAGGAGTAAGAATTTCTCTCTTCCTCTTCATATAAGGTTACCAAACCTATCATATTAGGATCCCCACTCTTAAGACCTTAGTTAACCTAAATTACCTACTAAAAGCCCTATGTCCAAATAAAAAAGCATATTGGGAGTCAGGTCTTCAACATATGAGGGGTGGAGTGTACACAATTCAGTCTATAACACATATACATACATATTGTATATGTGCATACACTTTGTTAAAAAGAACAAGGACATCTTGTTAAAAAAAAAAACTGACTGATTTTAAGGCTGGAGGAAAAAAGATGATCCTGAAACATATTTGTGCTCAAAGAATGATAGAGATATGTCAAAAGGGCAGAGAAGCTAGACTGAAAGGACTCTCACTGGCCACATCTGGAATAATTTGAGCCTCAAAACAAATAATGATACTAATGTATTATAATCCATTGAATAAAATTGGAATCTGTGAGTCCACAGTAATTAGTTCACAAATTACATAGATTGACATTTATACACGGAACAATATATTTAAATTATTCACTACCAAGACTTTTTCTTTCCTCAGTTTTGTCTTCTCTCCTAGTTTTCCTTTGCTGCTTCCCCCAACCCCTTCCTGTTGTCTCTAGCCTCAGTCCTGACACTTCTCATAGGAAATAATCAATGAACAATCTCAATCAACTTTGAAACTTAGGAGTTCTCCTTCATTGCCCTTTCCCTAAATCACTACATTTAAAAATGTTTTAATAATTTCATTTTCTTAAACTATTTCTCAAAACTTTCCCATCTATTCCAGCCTAACTATCTTTGCACTAGTACAAGCCTAAATTACTGTCTTCTTTTCACCCTCCCGGCCTCCAATTTATTCATTAATTTATTCTGTCATTCAATCATTAAATATATATTTAAGTTATATCATGCATTAACCCAAGACAGATAGTTTCTGCCCTCATGTAACTTATAGTCTAGTGGTTAATAAACTAATTTAATAAAAAATTGCAAAATTAATCTTCAAATACAATCATGATTTTGATAAAAAGAACTAGAGACATTATAAGAAGATAGTTAAACTAAGAAAAAAAGATATAAACCTGATGCAGTGCTCACGCCTGCAATCCTAGCACTTTGGGAAGCAGAGGTGAGAGGATTACCTGAGCCCACAGGTTTGAGACCAGCCTGGGCAACATGGTGAGACCTCATCTCTACAATAAATCAAAAAATTAGCCAGGCATGGTGGCGCGCACCTCTCGTTCCAACTACTTGGAACCACTAGAGGTGGAAGGATAGCCTGAGCCCAGTAGGTTGAGGCAGGGTGTCCATGAACGTGCCACTGTTCTCCAGCCTGGGCAACAGAATGAGGCTCCGACTCAAAAAAAAAAAAGAAAAGAAAAAAGAAGATTGAATCTGGAGGATTATAAAAGCCATCATCAAAAAAGTTGTATTTGAGTTGTGGTCTGAAAACAAGAATGGTTTTTAGTTGTGGAATGGGTAGGATAGAAAATTCTAAATAATGTATATTGAAAAATTTTCAAGGTGGGAAAAAGCCAGGTATATTGTAGAAACCAAAACAAGCCAGCCTAGCTAAAGAACAGTGAGGGAGGGAAAGAGAAGAGGTGGATCTGAGAGCTACTTGGGAAATAAAATTGACATGAGTTTGAATGAACTGGATCTGCTATTGTCAGGGACAGAAAAATATCAAAGGTGACTCCTGAATTTCTGATTTTTGTAACCAGTTGGATGAGTATGCCTTGAAAAAGAACTAGAGTGATTCCATGCTTGCAGTGGAAGAGGAGGGGAAAGAATATGCATGCTTTCAGTTTCAGGTATAATAACTTTTGTCTATGGAACCTCTTAATGGTAACAAATGAAGCTCTAAGGAGATGTGATAGACGTACAAATTTGAGGGCAGCTATAAAGATAAGAATTTTCAGAAACTAAGAAGTCAAAAAGTTAAAGAATGAAAGCCTTTCTAAATGCAGGAAGTGATTAAGTCCCAATGTCTGTTGACACATCAGAGAAAATAATAACTGAAATACATTCATTAGAATTAACCATATAAAGTTCCTTGTGCCTGTAGAATAAATTACTTCAAACTCCAAAACATGCCAGTCAATGGGAGGGCCAGTGGTTGGGGTGCAACCACCTCATGTGACATTCCTGACTGACTCACCTTCACCACAGAGCAATTATTCACATTATTTCCCACTGCCCCTTCTACCAAAGTTCCCTCAGAAATATTACCCTCTATTCAAGCCCCAGTCCAAATTCCTCCTCTCAGTGAACATTTTTACATTGTGTTTTGATTTACAGTGCCCATCACTTTTAATATGCATTGTGATTTTAATATATGTTTATCCCTCTATATAAAAACTATTAGCTCTTTGCTTCCACAGTGATTTGCACATGGGAAATAAATATGTTTGGTTGTACTTTTCAAATTTTCTATTACTCATGAGTTGCTTTTCAATGGATTTCTCATTATCCTCTTTCTCTTTTCATGTGCATTTCTGAAAGAGGCTGACAAGATATTTCCGAGTGAGCTTTGCCAGGTGTCGGTACATTCGTGGAGTCACCATGGATACAAGTTCTGCTCCTCAATTTTGTAAGTTAAGAATCTTAATTTCACCACTTAATCTATTGGTGGCCAGGTTCTAGAAAGCATTCACAACAATCAAGCTTACCGAAAAGACATGTAACACCAAATATATATATATTTTTCACACATCACTCTAGAGATAGTGTACCTTCATAGGTTAAATATCTCAAATTAAAGAATACTTTGAAGGATTAGGAAACATAGAAAAGGTAATAAACATATTAAAATATCCATCTTTTACATGATTTTCATATTTGATGTTTTGAAAAGGGGGAAAGGAATGAGAGAAGATAGAATCCATGGATACTATGAGAGTACATGATAAAGGGAGAAGAATATAGTGTGTCTGAAATCCAACAAACCAGGGTACCACTTTCAACTACGGTTGTGGTTCTTATGTGATTTAACTATGGTTCTTATGTGATTTTTTTGCCTATGAACTGTATACCAAATAGGATTATTATGAGAATTAAATTATTCAATTTATGAAAATTTCCTAAGACACTATATTATTATGCAATATAAAAATTGATTCTTGTTTCATCTTTGTTTATATCGTCATATTATATTATATGTTTTTTGTCCCAATTCTCCATTTAGATAAGGATTTGTGTATTCTTACTCTCCACATTATTTCCCAGCTATTTTAGTGCTGGGAAGTGCAGTTTTATTTTCCAGCAATTTCTGGTATTGTTCAATTAACAGATTTCAGAAACCCTGGAGTAACATGAAAGCGTTATCTTCTTCATTCAAAATTAAATGTAAATACCTAACCAACTGACCATCCAAGCTCAGATTATCCAAGATGTTAGAATGTTCAGAAGTTAACTTTGATTGGGAGAATTATCTGTGTGCAAGTTAATATTCTGGTTCCATTTTATCTAGAGAAAGAATTTGGGAGCAGAATTTTGTTAAAGATGTGTTAATACAAAATCTCTCAGACTCTGAGCCTTCCTAAAATTGATGGTTAATTTTATATTTCAACTTGTCATGGGATGCTCAGACATTTGGTCCAAACATTATTTCTGGGTATATCTGTGAGGGTATTTCTGGATGAGATTATCATTTGGATAAGTAAACTGAGTAAAGGGGATTGGCATCCCTAATTTAGATGGGCTTCATCTAGTCAGTTGCAGGCCTGCAGAGAATAAAAAGCCTTTATCCTTCTCGTAAGAGGAAATTCCTGTCTATGTTGAACTGGAACATCAGGTCTTTCTTGCCTTTGGACTTGAACGGAAACATCAGGTCCTCTTAGGTTTTGAGTCTCCCAGCCGTCAGACTAGAACTATGCCATCAGCTTTCCTGGTTTCCAGTTTGCCAACTACAAATCTTGGAACTTATCGGCTTCTATAATAGTGTGAGTCATATATACATACATATGCATGTATAGCTCCTATTGACTCTGTTTCTCTTGAAAACCCTAATATACCTACATTGGAGAAACTGGGAGAATGAGCTTGTTGAGGGTCCTTTCAATGGCATAGTTAACATAAGTTAACATCAATATTTACTATCTCAATCGATGCCTCCAAGCTATCTTCTTTGATGTAGCATGCTAAAAAGCACACATTTACCAGAAATATTTATATGCCTTGGCCAGTCTTTGAATATTTTCCAAGGTACATAGGTAAACAAATTTCTAAGTTGTTTCTACAGCAACACCTATTGAAGGTTTTTACCCTCCCTCACACATCCAGTAGTAACATAATTCCTTTTCTATATTTGCATTTTAATTTGTAAAGAAATGTTTAATCCATCTCAAAAGTGCTTATTAAAGACACTGTGGAAGCTAAAGCATATTTTTTTGAAATTCAATGATTTTTAAAATGTCTCCCCACGCACTCTCTCTCTACACACATGGGCACACACACACTTGTACAATCCATAAATGTTTAAAGGAGAAAAGGAGCATTATATTTTATTTGGAACTAAAATATACGAATCATATTTTATTGAAAATACTTTAAATTTTAGTTAGCCAACTTTTGTTAAAATCTGCACGACACCTTCTTTGCCAGTACCTTAGCTGCTATGGAAATTTTTTTCTGTTAAAAAAAAAAAATAAGATGCTACCTATGATTCATTTTATGTGATCTTTTGGAATTTTAGTTAGCAGATGAGCCACAGTATAATTTTTTTAATTTTTTTTTTTTTTGTAGACACAGTCTTTCCAGGCTGATCTCAAACTCCTGGGCTTAAGTGATTCTCCCCCCTTAGCCTCTCAAATTGCTGAGATTACAACATGAACCCAGCCCACAGTATAAATGTTTGACTATAAAAGGGCTCCAAAGGCAACACAGATTTAAGAAAACGAGTCAGTGTTTTATGTATATACATTATAGTAATTAGCACAATCTTTATTATGAAATACAATTTCTGACGTGAATCTTCTACTTGTTAAAAGGACTGGATAAATTGCAAATTTTAAAACTTACTGTTTTTCTCTCCCTTATGTCTAAAGGAAAATGAATAAATTTCTTCCCTTGTCTTTGTTAACAGCTAATTTTCACAAAAGGGTAAAATCATGATTCTCATATAGACATAAAAATGAACAGGTGGTAAGAATGTTATTTAACTCATAATCAGTGAGAGAACTAGGCAGATGTTATAACTGGTTCAAACAAGAATCCAAAGAACAGACACATTTATAGATCAGGAATATTGAAATAAATGTGCAGATGGATGCAAAACTGCTTTTTCTACAAGGAAGGGAAGGGAAAGCAGAGTCAACTGAACCTCTCCCCAGATAGGAAAATATTTGTATGTCAATAGACAAAATATTTTTTGCATTGTTATCAGTTATCTATAATTGACACAGTCATAAAATAGCTTCCATAGCTTCCATAGAATCAGAATCAGGTAACCCAAAGAGTTATTCTCTAAAGCCTAGCAATCTGTACTTTTCCACTGAAGCACACATTTTTCTCTACATGGAAAAATGTAAACCCAGGGCAGGCATGGTGGCTCATGCCTATGGTATGGCTATGCCTACTCAGGAGACTGAATTGTAGCATCACTTGAGCTCAGAAGTTTGAGGCCAGCCTGAGCAGTATAGCAAGACCTGTCTCTCAAAAAAAGGGGGGGGGGATGTATACCTAATATATAAACACACATACAATGCTAACATATATTATATATTATCTATACTATATGTTATAAATAATATGTATAATATGTTATATGTCATTTATATGATATAAACCCTAGCCCTGTCCCTACAGTTGTTGATGAGCAAAAATATTGTCGTTTAAATTTGTTTTTGTTGTTTGGCTATATAACAACCAAAAATTTCATAGAGCTTCAAAGGGATCACTTATAATCTCACTCTTCCATCCCAGCCAGAGAAATGTAACTCTTCGAGAACTCAGATTAATTATTTTTTAAAAACTCAGTTGTTCAAAGTTTTGATGTTGGAGTCAGTGGCGTGAGCAGGGTAGATGATGGGAGCTGGCTGAAGAGAGGAAGAAGAGAAGATGTTGGAAAGAAAGAGTTGACATACACTATCTTTTCTCTACCCTTCATGAAGTAACTCTGCATCTCAAAATTAAAATAAATATGAAATCTGTTATTAACACAACCGTATTTATAAAGGAATCTGTTATTTTTATGCTTTCTCATACTCGATAATAAGTTTTTAAATTGTGATATTTTAAAATATATATAACAAAATTGATCATTTCAACTCTAATTTAGTATACTATCCAGTAGCATTACAGACATTAATGTTGGGTAACCATTATTGAGTCAAACTTTTTTTATCCCAGGTGTTTCCAGGATATTTTTCAAGAAAAACTGAAATAGTATGAGGAAGGAAAATATAATACATTTAACAAAAAGGTCGTTTCTCTTGCTTGAGCCCAGGAGTTCAAGGCTTCAGTGAGCTATGAGCACACTACTGCACTACAGCCTGAGCAACAAACTTAGACAGTGTCAGGAAGAGAGAGAGAAAGAAAGAAAGAAAGAAGGAAGGAAGGAAGGAAGGAAGGAAGGAAGGAAGGAAGGAAGGAAGGAAGGAAAGAAAGAAAGAAAGAAAGGAGGGAGGGAGGGAGGAACTGGTAGTGGGGGGAGGGAGGAAAAGGAAGGAAAGAAGGAAAGAAAAAAGTTTCTCTTGTCAATGGGTTTTGTTTTGTTTTATTTTGTTTTTTAAAAAATAGGATCTCCTATGTTGCCATGCTGGTCTCAAACTCCTGGGTTCAAGCAATCCTCCTTCCTCAGCCTCCCAAAGTGCTGGGATTACAGGTGTGAGCCACCATATCTGACTCAGGTATTTTTTAAAATACCCATCTATCACTAACATTGCCATCTGTGAAATTTCATATGCTCATTAAATTATGCTTGAAAAAAATGTTTTGAAACTTGAAAAATGATAACAGACCTGGGATCTGAGGCTTGTTTGTAAGTGAAAAAATTTATTTCTAAAGCCACCCTTCAAAGCATTTCTAACATGTCTTTTACCTACTAATATAAAATGGTTAACCCATTGCTAGACAATAATAATAAATAAGCAAAATGCTAAGATTCCATAGCAAAAAGCATGTGTGGATATCTTTGGGCATAAGATTTTTCCTGCTTACCTCAGTCAAGTCATATTTAAAACCTGCCATCTTGCCTATGAGGTTTCCTGCCTATGGTTTTTCAATATGAATCAACCATTTTACTAATTTCTAGAAACTTTTCCCAGATTGACTCTCTGTCTCCTGACTGGAGATCACTGCTTCTGAATTTACCTCTAGTCAGAATCACACCATTCGTTAAAAACAACAATAATAACATTTGCTAGCCTTTATGATGTGCTAAATATTTAATTTTCTCAACAACCCTATCAAGTAGGGAGTAACACTGCAAACTTGGAAGATGACAGAACTGAGCCTTTGGTTAAATAATTGGCCAGGTCATGAAGCTATTAAGTGGTTGCACTTTGATTACAGATAATTCTTTCATTTAGATTTTCATTAAACATTGAAGCTAGGCACAGACTAGATGCTTAGAGCACAGAGAAAAAAGACAGGAACTCAGGCCTTGAGTAGCACAGTTGTGTGTAGAGTCAAAAATGATTTGTCTGGACCTGATGGATGTGAACTAAAAAAATTATGGCTTGAGGAATTTATAAGCAGTTTTTTCCCTTTGATGTAGATACTGAAATATCTTTAGGGAAGTTCGTGACTTTGTTCTTAAAAGTGACCTTTTGATGATACCCTTTAGACAAGAACTGATAAAGTGACTCCTTCATCATTGTTCTTACAAGTCCTGATCACTGGTGAGCTGCTTTAAAATCAGATGATTCAAATCCACATATAAATGCAAAATGTGTATGCCCCTGAATATTTAGAAAATATTTTCCACTAAAATTCGAATTTTTGTCAATCTGTATCTGAAGATCATTATCTGTTCTTGAGACATCTATGCATTTTTTCAAAACAAATTAATGATTCCATGAAAGTGACTAGATTATTATTATTTTTATTTTCTGAAGTAGAGGGAATAATGTCAGAAATTAGGTCTTAGGGCCATTTAGAATTTTAAGAATGAAAATGTTTAAGAATCCACAAGAGAACGTTTCTTTTCATTCCACTTCATTTATTTTTATTTATTTATTTATTTTTGAGTCAAAGTCTCACTCTGTCACCCAGACTGGAGCGCAGTGGCACAATCATGGCTCATTACAGTCTTGACTTCCTGGGCTCAGGTGATCTTTCTGCCTCAGCTTCCTGAGTAGCTAGGATTACCAGCATACGCCACCACACCCAGCTAGCATTTTTTTTTTTTTTTTTTTGTAGAGACAAGAGCTGGTCTTGGCTGGTCTCAAACTCGAGCAATCCTTCCACCTTGGCCTCCCAAAAGTGCTATGATTATAGGTATGAGCCACCACCTGGCCATCCATGTGTTTTTGTCCAAGAAGTTCCTGAAAAGATATATTGGTCTAAATCAGTAATAGGGTGGTCACAAAGCTGATTTTCTCTTCTGCTCATAATGAGTGAAGTTTGCAACAAGGGCTTAAACTGGATTTGGAGAATGGCTATTCAGACTAAGTGGTTTTTGTCCTATGAACAGTGTTGTTTAGGGCTAAATAACCTGAGTTTTGGATGCTTAATGAGGGCTGTTATGAGTGTCTTGATGGGTTCTTGATGTTGACAGGACAGTCCCTAGAAGAAAAAGGGTGGACCTTCTCTCAGTCATTCTTTCAATTGAGAGATGTTTACTCTTCTTTTGGTCCAGAGGGAGTGAGGCTTAGACTGTAGAAATGCCTGCAGATTCACATTGGTAGAAAATAATCCTCACTCTGTGGCAGACTGCCAGGAATAGGTATGGACTTTGCAAGTAGGGTTTGTCCCATGAGTTCTAAAACTTATTAGAGGAGGTAGTTTATTTCATTTCACACACCAAAGCTATTCCCAAGACTTTAGTAAAGTTTAGTTAAATTTTCAGAGCTTAGTTTTAGCTGTGCTATGAAAAATAAGTAACATTGCTTCTTCCAAGAGGTTGAAATGGGAATATCTGCAGAGCTCCATCAGACTTTGCCTATCGTTGAAGAGGGGTCAATAGCCACAGCTTTTTACATGTTTCTTTCATTTGTATATTTAATGAAAATTATTTAGGTTTGTCTGTTTACAGGTTTATTGTCTTTTTCTCTTGAGCAGACTGTAAACTCCTTGAAATTAAGAGCCATGTGTATCTGGTTTACTATTGAACACGCATACCCTAACATGGTGATCAACACAGAAGATATGCTCAAAAACTCTTCCTTGAATGAGTAAAGCAGAGTTCTTGACAGCAGGCAGCCCTAAGATAACAAGTACTCAGCAGGAGGAAGAGGAGAAATCTCAACATAACAATCAAGTTTCCCTAATTTTGGAATTGAAAAGGGTAAATGCCCATAGGGGTTTTGATAACCAAAAATAGCCCAAAAGGTCAAGTCATAGTTCAGTAAAAGTGTTCAAGGAAGGGCATAGTCCTACTGAACACATTTAAAGGGGCAGTATGAGTCCCAATAATAAAATGACCATATGATTATGTTGCCTGGAATTGGATCAGGCTACTGTTACAAATATGCATATTCATGAATCTAATAAATTTTTAGCCCCATATTATATATTTATGTTTAAGGCATGGGCCATGTTAATAATCACAATTAGTAGACACCCAGAACTAGATGGTTTAAGATAATATATGCTTTTTTATTTTTAAAGGAAGCAACTTCTCAATAGGCTTTCCACTACAAATAGGAAATAATAACTAAAAGCCATTATTCCATCAATCTAAAGAATGTGATTAGGACATTTTACAGCCCAGTGAAGAGCCCCTTGATATTTTCATCAATAATAGAGTTAGTCATCAAAAATTTATCATCTGCAGCCAATGCAAGGGTACTTCGCATGCCAGCAAGTCATCCCTATTTTAAAACTACAACTATATATTCTAATGTGATCGTTTAGCCATTAAAGTTACTGATTAAAAAGATATTAATCTTGAATAATGATTTTTGCTTTGATTCTTTTATCATTCTTTCAAAATCTAGCACTCTGATAATTTTCATTATGGATTTAGTCATCAGTATCTGAGAAGCAGCAGAGAGAAATTGTGAATGTAGAGCTTAGGCCTTATCTATCCGATCTCCAAGCAGTTTTAGAGAGAATGGTAACTGTAAAAGAATTAACATTAAGACATTTGTTTCCTGAGTCTCTAATTCATCTTCACTGTTGGAGGCTGCCTTGTAAACTAAATTCAATTCACAGGTGTCTGCTTCTTTAAATCCTGACATGTCAGAGCTCTTCTGCAAACAGCATCTTTATTATTTTCATTTTAGCTGTTTCTTTTTGTTTCTTTTTGTCATGTCTATTTGTTATCTCCCCAGTAATCAATTGTGCCTTCCATACTCTTATAAGCTAAATCAAGAAATATGATGTGGTAGATTACACAAATGGATTGTTTTGTGCAAGGTAGGAGGCAGGAGTCTGCCACCCCCTTAACAGATTTTTCAGAAAATTCTTCTGGAGAAGAGCATTTATTTTCTGTGGCTTAATCTTCTTAAGGGTACCATCAACATTCTCAATAATTACCACATTCTAGTTCACTTGTTTGATTGCCTTTTGTGCTCTTTGAGGAAGAACAATAAAGACTGTTTTCCATTGTGTTTTCTGAGAGCAATTTTGTTTCTTTAGACCAGGCTCCCAAATATCTTCTTAAATACAAAAGACTCTATTCTTCCATTTGGTGTGAAAAAATTATACAAATAGCCACCCATACACATCACTCAATTACGAGGAATAAATAGTACCCTTAAAATATCAAACACATCATTTAAAATTACTCACATCAATCATTTAAAATCTTTTGTCACACTTCAAACATGTGAATTGGAAAATTTAAGCAATATTACAAAAATAACAATACAGTGTACGATATGAACTATTTCCTGACTTATAACATTTAATTTTAAAGATCACAAGTTTCCAGAAGACTTTACATATTTTCCTAAAGGTTTTATTTATGGCGGAATTTATACTTTTAATATTGGACTTGAAAATGAAAGATTTAATAGACCCCCAATCATGATTTTGTAATCTTGTTCCAAGAATTAAATGAATTGGCCATAGAGAGATGTCTAGTCAGACAAAATTTAATACATTTCTTTCTAATTTTAGAGCAATCAAGTGTAGCAGTGCAAAAGAAGAGTAGGACAAGAAAGTACAATCTGTAACTGGCAGTGAACAGTCAACTGAGATAACTTGCTACCTTTGGACCAGCCATAATTGTATGCATTTCTAAACCTCCTTTGTAGGACAACAACATACTGATGGTATTTTTATAAATTATCATGCATCTATGTATATGCCATTTATTTTTATTTTGGTCAATATGTAATTCTGTACTTATATTTGCAAGATGCTAAATTTGATATTTTCCTATGTTTTTAAAATTCATGCCTGATTGTAACGTCTCTACTATAAAATCATTAATAAAGTCTTATATCTTCATAAAATTAAATACAACCATATATATTATATACATGTATATAATTTTTATTTTTTTGCCCCACAGACTTCCAGGAAAAATCCAGCCTTCTTATCCCACAATTATACACAAATTAGATTCTGATCTCTATTTCTTCCTTCTCAGTCTTGCCCTCCCAAACTATGTGCCCACCTCCAGCTTTCCCTAATTTATTTTTACCAGAAACCATTCCACTCAAATATGCTTTTCCCAACTCTAACTAATGCTACTTATTCTGTAAAGCAGTATTCTCTCAGCATGGGAGAAAACTATCTCCCAGAGCAGAAGATACTCATCTGGGAGTGGAGGGCTTTTCTAACTATGTCCCCTCCCCACTGGCAATTCTGATCCATTGCCTATGTGATGAGACCTTATCCCACAGACTTAAATGGAAATTATTGTATTAGAAAACCACAAAAGAGGATACACTGCATCCTTCAAAAGAGTCGGGACAAGAAATGGTATAAGAATTATTGTTATAAAGATTCAAGTAAACCAACTAAAGCTGAGTTACCTTTGTCACCTCTTCACTCTTATAGGCCCTTGTACATACCACCATCGTGTCATAGATGAAATGCAATTATATTTTAAAGTAACATCTCTTACTAGACTATGAGTTTCTTGAGTGTGTCCCAGCTTGTGGCCTGGTGACTGTTATATGGCAGGTGCAGATGTAAACCTCAAAAGTGAAAACTGACTACAATAAACATATTTATTAAAAGTTCCAACCGGGCACGGTGGCTCAACCTGTAATCCCAGCACTTTGGGAGGCTGAGGCGAGAGGATTGCCTGACCCCGGGGGTTTGAGACCAGCCTGGGCAACTTGGTGAGACCTCTTTTCTACAATAAATCACAAAAAGACTAGCCGGGCGTGGTGGCATGCATCTGTAGTTCCAGCTACTTGGAAGGCTGAGGCAGAAGGATCGCTGGAGCCCAGCAGGTCGAGGCTGCGGTGGCTGAGAACGTGTCACTGCACTACAGCCTGGGTGACAAGAGTGAGACTCCAACTCAGAAAAAAAAATTCCATCAAACCTCACTGAAATTATAATAAACACTGGCATAATATATTCTAAAAGATATGTTGAATTTTCTTTAAGTTATAATTTCATAGTCATGTACCTTCCTATAATCATAAGCAAGATCTTCAGGAGATGGGAAGAAAAAGAACTGTTGCCCAAATTTCTAGACTTTCCCAGATGAAAATAATAACTACATAAAATAGAGGAAAGGGTAAGCTTGTTAAACTCTTGACACAAATACTTTTTTTTTATTTTGTTAATATTGTGTTTTTTTTTCATGGGTCTCCTTTGGGAGAAGCCAGGAAGAAGTCCATGTGCTTGAAGGAAGACAATTTCTCTGTAGTTTGCCCTCGACAGCAAACTGCCATTGACACAGGTCAAGATATGCCCTGTGCTGTAGGTGGGACGACTTCATTGCCGGTTAGAGACCAGCCTGGGCAATATAGTGAGCTTCCAGTGGCTGAGGTCAAGAAGAGTAGATTGTTTTGGGAATAGTGCCCTACTCTGCAGAAATCTACACATCTGTTGCTGGAAGCAAAGTGGAAGCCCAGAACTAGCCATGAGAACTCTGCGCCTCCCACCCCTTACATTCACAGCCTGGTTATCAATTACTGCCTTGGAAACATTAGGACTAAATTCATTAATCTTATACCAGTTAATTTCAATCACCAAAAGAAACCCAAGATTCCTAGATTATCTGGGTTGTAGTGCTGCCTAGGGCCTTTTCTGACTCCATATCCTACCCTTTCTATCTCTTCTCATGTGATCGCTGAACCTCATGGTAGGTCCTAAGAAAATTATTCTATAGCCACAACCTCTTCTGTGAAGCCTCAAGGTACCATCTCGCTTTAATGAAAACCTGAGTTTTCCCTGAGGATTTTCCTTATTTATAGTCTTCTTAAATTATAGCTGGTTTTTTTTAAACTTTCTTCTTACAAAAGGCCTAGAGAAACATTCAGTATTCTTCTTACTTTTCTTTGTTACTTCCAGCCAATTATTCTTTCATCTTTTCAAAGCCCCAAGCTTTCAAGTTTTTGTCATCAGTTTATACTTCTCATTATCCTTCCTTTTCATCTATAACTCCCAAGGTAAATGCATCTATCCCTGTTCTTTGAATAAGGATCGTTGGGTCATTGGATTATTATCATGCTCTCCAACATTACTCCTGTCAAGTTTTTTGTTGATTGAAATATCCATATAAATGATAATTCCTGTTCCTTTGGCTTTTAATTCCTGGGACTCCTCTCTGTCAGTGGTTTCCTTTGTACCCTCCTGAGTTATTCACTACCATAACCTTATGTCAATACCTCTTTATAGTTTTATCCTTCTCTGCATTACCACCCAAAATCTTTTCTTTTATGATACCTTAAACCCAAAAATTATTTGCTCTTATCGGAATCTACAATGCATTGATCATATTAACCTCTCAACTCTCTCCCATCTCCTTTCATGTCTTTCTTCCTCTCTTTTACCTAACTTAAATCTTGCATTCAGTCATTATAATTACTTCCTTGTCTATATTTTCAATTCTTTAATTCAATGCAATTCTTTTTCTCATGTGTCCTACTTGCTTAGCTGATCCACAACCTTGGTTAAAACCAATTATCTTAGACAGGTTCTCTTTGCATGAAATTCTATAGCTGAGCATAGATAGAGAAAAATAAGGCTATACTTGCTTGTCTCACTCATTTAAATTCATGATCACTAACCCAAGTCATCCTTGATGCTGCTGATTATTATATTGCAAATATATACACAATTCACTCTCTTATTCACCTGGACGTTATTTCTTCCCTCTGCTGTGTTCTCATTCAACAATTCCTTTTCCATTCTTACTCTCAGCTAACAATGTGACTTCCTATTTCATTAAGAAAATAGCAGCAATTAGAAAAGATTGAGTGTAGGCTCATAATACTAAAGTATACACCTATCTATCTGTTATTTTGGGTGAATAGTCTATTATGCTATAACAGGCTAGTTTTCAGTTGTTCACTAGATACCATCTCCTCTCACACTCTCAAGGATATTGCTCTGGCAATTCTTCTTTATTCTCTCTTTCTCTCTCAGCATCCATGTTTTTCTCTCTTCTGGATCATTCCCTTCAATATATAATATTGTACTATAAACACATTTTTATTTTATAAATATGTATTTATTTATATTTATAAAAATATAAATATATATACTTATTTTATATATATATATCTCTGACAAAAGTGCTCCCATAACCTCATTTGCTTACTCTTACTTATATCTCATTACTTGCTTTCCCTCTATACCAAAAGTCCTTGAATGAGTCGTCTATGCACCCACTTTCCCCCTTCTCATGCACTCTAACCAACTTCTAACCAACTTTTTAATCTTCTCTTCTTCACAAAATATGCCTCTATTTCATTCATCATTATACTTCACACTGTAATACGTAGTCTGTATTTTCCATTCTCTCATCCTTTTTTTTTTAACTGACCTGTCAACATCATTGAACTCATTACCTGACTTTCTCCCCCTTAAACATTCTCTTTTTCTCTTGACATCCAAACATTACACTCTCTGGTTTTTGTTTGGTTGGTTTTGTGTTTGTTGTTGTTATTGTTGTTTTCTCAGCTCTCTGGGGACTTTCTCAGTCTCTTGCCATTTTATCTTCATTTCCTGGTTTCTAACTGTGAAAATCTTCCAGGGTTTGTCCTTTGGAAGCTTTCTTCTATGGCAATGTTCAGTCCTTAAGAGATTTCATCCAGTCTCATGGAATGATGTTCTATGTGCTGAGGATCTCTGCATCTATAACCCCATGCTGAACCTCTCTTTTAAATCCAGACTCATATAACCAACAGCCTTCTTTATATTTCCAATCAGATGTACAGTAGTCACCTCAAGTTTAAATGTTCAAAGCTGAGCTCCTAATAGCTCTGTACCACCATCACTGAAGCAAAACTGTTCCCAATAGTCTTCCTATCTTAATAAATGGCAACAAGAGGAAGGTATATTAGAAGAAAGTGGAAGTTGCAATGTAGACGTAGTCACATATTAAAGCTATTGTTATTCCATTTTACTACTAAGGATCTTATATTTCTTTTTTCTTTTTTTTTTTTTTTTTTGAGTTGGAGTCTCACTCTGTCGCCCAGACTGGAGTGCAGTGGCCGCTCCCGGCCACCGCAGGCTCGACCTGCTGGGCTCCGGCGATCCTTCCGCCTCAGCCTTCCAAGTAGCTGGAATTACAGGGGCGCGCTACCACGCCCGGCTAATTTTTTATTTATTGTAGAGATGAGGTCTCGCCAAGTTGCCCAGGTGGGTCTCGAACCCGCTGGCTCAGGCAATCCACTCACCTCAGCCTCCCAAGACACGGGATTACAGGCTGAGCCACAGAGCCCGATTGGATCTTATATTTCTATGGATACAT
>CAUYQG010007537.1:121-26600 GCA_963574415.1 Tarsius wallacei | reverse complement strand
GCACTTGGGGAGGCTGACATGGGAGGGTTGCTTGAGGCTAGGAGTTGGAGACCAGCCTGGGCAATATAGCAAGACCTCGTCTCTACAAAACATCAGAAATTAGCCAGGCATGGTGGTGCATGCTTGTTGTTCCAGATACTCAGGAGGCTGAGACAGGAAGATTGCCTGAGCCCAGGAGGTGGAGGCTACTGTGAGCTGTGATCCAGACACTACTCTCCAGCCTGGGTGACAGGCTGAGGCCAACTCAAAAAAAAAAAAAGGCCAGGCCCAATGGCTCAGCCTGTAACTCCAGCATTTTGGGAGGCCAAAGCAAGTGGATTACCTGAGCCCACAGGTTCAAGTCCAGCCCGGGCAACTTGGCAAGCCCTCGTCTCTACAATAAATCCAAAATTAGTGGGGCATGGTAGCGCATACCTGTAGTTCTGGTTGCTTCAGAGCACGTGTGTTGGGGCTTGCTTTCTCCATGGCTGGGATCCTTTCAGCCGTCACCTGAATCCACTCGGAACACCTCCCCAAAGGAGGAGAGACGCCCTGGAGAGAAGCCCCTGCCGTCCAGCCATCCCAGCTGAGGCCCAGATCCACCAGGGAGCCAGGCCGAGGCCAGGAAGAACAGGGTTGAGCCACTCGCACCTCGCCTGGCCCAAACCGCCAACATGCGGAACGTCGAGCAAACGAGCGGTCATTCCCTCAAGGCACTCAGGTCGGGGTGTTGGTCACACAGCAGAAGCAAACCCTTGGAATGTCCTATACAAGAGAACCTGCACAACAAACTGAAGCCAAGGCTGCATTTTGACCTCAAGATGCAGTCCGAGGCTAAGGGCTCTTAGGGAGGCTTAGGCAGGAAGACTGCTTGAGCCCAGGAGTTCGAGTCCAGCCTGGGCAACATAGTGAGACCTCGTCTCTATAAAAGAAAAGAAAAAAAAAAATTAGCCTGTAGCCCAAGCTACCAATGAGACTGAGGTGGGAGAATTGCCTGAATCCAGAAAGTGGAGGCTGCAGTGAGCCATGACTGTGCCACTGCACTCCAGCCTGAGCAACAGAGTGCAACTCTGACTCCAAAAAAAAAAAAAAAGATGCAGTTTGATGTTGTGATTTCAGTGGGTACCTGATGCAAAAAAAATAAAGTAAGACAGTAAGAGGAATATGGATCAGACTCTGTGCCACCTGGCCTCTAAGAGTTGCTGAGAAAGCGCAGAGGACAACTCATGTACACACAGCATAGCTGCCTTGCACAGCAGCTGACAGGAGCCAGCCCTGCCCGCCAGCACAGTCCATGAGACCTGGGAACAGCCGCTCCCTCAGCCACACTCAAGGCGAGCATCGCGGGACCATCCTCTCTCCGAGAGTTTCTTCCACCCGAGAGTTTCTTCCACCTGAGAGCCAGGAAGAACCTCACCACCCCAGAGACAGTCTTCCAAAATGGCTCTGCAGTGGCGTACTGGGGCATGCTGCTGCCGGTTAAGAAGCTCAGAACATCGCCCAGAGAAAGGCGCATTTCAGCAGGGGTGAAGTCAGGTCCTGCAGGACAACTGTCTCTTGGAAGTGTGCCCATGGAAGAGTCCCCATGTGCCCCTGCCTCTTCCTGTGGAGGTGAAGTGGTGACAAGCACGAGTTTGGGGACTTTGCTGTAACAGCTGGAGGTGCTGCCTTCCCCACTCCCTGGGGGAATCCCCTCCTGTGCACAGAGTGTGCCACCAGTTGATGAAATACCCTCAGTGTCCCTGTTCCAGGCACCTCACATCCCCCAGCTGACCAGCGCATTTCTTGAGATTGTGAACTATGTTTTTACCCTCCCTTCCTTCCTTCCTCTCTTTTTCCTTCTCATTCATTCATTCACTCTTAAAGAGCCACAGCCAGGCATGGTACCAGGGAGCAGCTCACAGCCAGAGGAGAAAGTGCCCAGAGCTCATTATAGACATAATCTGGGCTTAGAGTTATCAGGCACCTTTGATGCCAGGCATTGTTCTGAGGATTTTAAACATTCACTCAGTTAATCCCAGCACCAGTCCTAGGAGGAAGGCACTATTTTATTTTATTCCATTTTTGAGATGGAGTCTCATTCTGTCGCCCAGGGTGGATCACCACAGCCTCCACCTCCTGAGCTCAGGCGATCCTTCTGCCTCCGTCCCCAGAGTAGCTAGGACTACAGGTGTGCACCACCACACCTGGCTAAGTTTTTAAAATTTCTTGTAGAGACGAGGTCTTGCTATGTTGTCCAGGCTGGTCTGGAACTCCTGGGCTCAAGGGATCCTCCTGCCTTGGCCTCAAAATCCCAAAGTGCTGAGACGACAGGTGTAAGCCACTGTGCCTGGCTCTCTATGGAGTGTAGTCTCAGGCCTGCTGGGTGACTCTTTTCTGCACAGAAGGGCAAGAAGGGTTAAGTTGTATGCAGGCGATGGCTCATCTCCAACATACAAGTCTCCTGACTTTCTCCATGACAGCCATTCTTGAGTAATGTGCAGATGATGAAACGTTAAGTCAACACTTTTCTCCTCTCTGAATGTAACGTTGAAAACAAACAACAAATAAAACCGCCAGGCAGGCTGGGAAGGTGGAGATGGCTGGTCCTCCCCATCCCGTCCGGCAAGAACGGGAGCTGCTGCTGAGCATTTCATCATTAAGGTGAGCAAACATGAGGTCTGTTGCAGAGTCAGACACAATTAAAACTTTAATTAACTGAAACCCAACTCGCCCCATCTTCAAACAGAAAACGCTGGTGGGCAGCAGCCACGGAGGCGGAAGGTTACAGCACTTCATTGTTAAGGAAAAGGGATACATCAGAAGCTTGTACCAGAATTTATCCAAAACAATCACTTCTCACAGTCCCCCAAGGGTGGACACATAATTCATATCAGTACAAGTACACAGCAACACTAAAGGGCAAAATTCAGCGTCCTGCGACCTGTCCTGTCTTCGTTCAGCATATTGTCTCTATTGGCTGAAAACAGACTCACATATTTGGAATGAATTTTCCTTTTTTTCTTTTTGATTTGGGATCTCATTTTATTGCCCAGGTTGGAGTGCAGTGACATGATCATTGCTCAACGCAGCTTCAACCTTGTGGACTCAGGTGATCCTTCCACCTCAGGTTCCCAAATAGATGGGACTACAGGCACACGCCTCCATGTCCAGCTAATTTTTTGATTCTCTATAGAGACGAGGCCTAGGTTGCCCAGGCTGGTCTTGAACTCCTGGGCTTGAGCGATCCTCCTACCTCGGTCTCCCAATGTGCTGAGATTACAGGCATGAGCCACGGCATCTGGCCTGGAATGAACTTTTAATCATAGAAGTTCAAACAAAGGGTTTGGTGGTAAATTTTGTAACCCAGGTCTACTGTTGCCCAAACTTTGTGTTTGCTCAAATTTCAAGCATGAAAATCTCTCCAATGTTTTCTTCAGAATGACCCATAAGCGGTTCCCTAGCTGGAGGTGAAATAAACCTGATATCCTCTGAGTTGAGTTTCACACACCCTCCTATATGCCTCGGCCAGGTAGCTAATCCTCCACCACCGTGCAAGAGTCAGACCCAGCGACTATCAGCAATGAGACCAGTCTCTCGTGGGTCCCGCATCTCACTCAAGAAGGAGGAAATCCCGCTCTCATCAAGGCAGAAAAGCCATTCCTCATCAACTAAAAACTTCAGATGGAGCTGGGAGGCCAAGGGTGCAAGAAAGGAGGTGTGACCTGAGATTTAAGGTTAGAGGCACCTGGCAAGGGCCAAGCAGAACAGACCTCCAGGAGGCACAAACAGTGATGAGGGCCTTGGAATATCAAGAACTGGGATACCAACTACAAAAACCCAACACAAATGGCAGTCAGCACACCGGCTGGATTCGAGCCCAGAACCCATTGGGCTGTGCAGGGTTTTCATAAATGGCCTTAAATGTGGGAAAGAGGAAAAGGACCTTTCCTCTCAGGGTTCAAACTAAAGAAATTGGAGCTAGAAGCAGAGGTTCATGCCTATAGTCCCGGCAACCCAGGAAGCCGAGGAGGGAGGATTGCTTGAGCCCAGGAGTTTGAGGCTGCAGTGAGCTATGATCACGTCACTGCACTCTAGCCTAGGTGACGGTGTCTGAAAAAAAGAAGAAAGAGGAAGCAATGGTATGATCATACTTCCCAGACTTCAGCCTGAAGACACACTGACCAGAGATGGTCTTTAATGGAGGCTATTGTGTCTTCTCTTACTACATCCTGCTCGCTATTGTGTTTTGAGTACTTTAGGGGTTTCTTGTTTCTCTACATTCCTTTCTTCTTTCCTTTAAAAATAAACAAACAACAACAACAAAAACCCAAAAAGCTCAACGAGTAAAGCCACAGATCAATTTATTTTCCAGGACCTGAATCGCCTGGACCCTAACCTACCACTCCAGGCCGTAAACCAGATTGTCTCGCTCCCGGAAGAAAACCGCTAAATTATTTCCCAAACAAAAGCAAAGATCTTTCAGGTCCTATAATCTCGGTGCAAATCCTTTTACCCACTCCCTACTCCCCTGGCCTGAGGCTCAATCCTCTTTGAGTAATCTGAGGCCTCAGGGGTGCCAGGCCAAGCTGCCTGCGCTCCTCTGAGCTCCGTGGCTGCATCGCTGCTGGGAGGGGCAGTGTGCCAGAGTTCGGGACCCCGTAATGGTTCTGTTCTTACAGTGTAAGTGTTCATAATTAGCAGGAAGCATTTGCCTTCAAATCTCACAGCTTGAACGTTAGAAAGACTTCGTGGTGCCAAAGAAACACTTACTTCTAGAGAAGTGAGGCTTGTTTCCAATGTGGTCTGTGTGGATCAGCCCATTCAATCACACGGCATCACTCATCCATCAGTAAACAGTCATTAAGTACCTACTGTGTGCCGGATGCCAGGCTGAAGTCCGGGGCATGAAGGGGAACAAGAGGGGTGTGGCTCATGCCCTCAGGCAGTCTGGAGTCTCCCGAGGAAGGGATGGAAAAGCCAGGACAGACGACACTCAGGTCACACAAGGACACGTGTCCTGGTTTGCAGGGGATGCAGAGGGAAGGGAGGGGAGGGAACAGCATGGTGGCATGGTCAGAACATGAAGGACATCCCAGAAGGATGAGGAAGTGGCTGGCGGGGAGCTCGGGGGACATAAACATGGGAGTGTCTACAAGGAATGGCCGGACAGATGGAAATTTCTGGAGACCCCTCACCTGAGAACTGGCCGAACAGCAGGAGCCCTCTGGGAAAGAGGCCAGACCGAGACCAAGTGGGAAGCAGCAGAGGCTGTCCAGGTGAGAGGATCATTCATTCACTCAAAAATACTGACCTGGTGCCATTATGCATGGGACACTGTCCTAGACTCTAAGGACATGGCAATGCACAAAAAGTCCCCAATCTCAAGCAATCTACACAAACACATGATGTGCAGGTGTATAAGTGCTGAGGAGAGAACTGAAGCCATGGAGTGGGGCGGTCCTGTGGATGGGTGGCCAGGAGGACGTCTCTGAGAAGATGACACGGACCCACTGTGCTGACCATGCTGACTGCAGGGGCACACTCAGTGAACACTGGAAGGGGCTGTTCCCAGAAGGGACCCCAGGTAGGCCACGGTGGGGATGTGTGCACATGTGAACCTAACTGCCAGGGTTCAAGTCTGGGCTCCGTCATGAACTGGGGCTGTTGACCTTGGGCCCGTGTTCGAGGCTCGTTATAGGAACATGAACTCAAGTGTGGTGCCTTTGTGCCTCAGTTTCCTCATGGGCAGCTCCTCAGATGCAGCCTAGTGAAATCCAAAACCCACCACTGATACCACATAGGCGATGTGTGCTATGGCGCCATCAGCGCGCCATGCCTGCGAGCCACAAGAACAAAAAGTTTGAGCCAGGTGTGGTGGTATGTGCCTCACATCCCAGCACCTTGGGAGACCAAAAGGAAAGGAACACTTGAGTCCAGGAACTCGAGACCAGCCTGGGCAACATTGCAAGACCTCATTTACACACACACACACACAAACACACACACACAAAGTCAGGCATGGAGGTGTGCATCTGTAGTCGCTCGTACTCTCTGGAAGGCTGAGGCAGAAGGAACACCTGACTAGGAGGTCAAGGTTGCAATGAGCTATGATCATGTCTCTGCACTCTAGTCTGGGCTACAGAGTGAGACCCTGACAAGAAGGAAGAAGAAGAAGGAAGGAGGAGGAAGAAGGAAGGAGGAAGGAGGAAGGAGGAGAAGGAAGAAGGAGAAGGGGGGAGGAGGAGGAGGAGGAGGAGGAGGAGGAGAAGAAGAAGAAGAAGAAGAAGAAGTCGTCATCAAAATAATTGAGCACACAATCCCATTCCCAACCTCAGCCAGTATCAATGACATCCAAGCAACGTGCCCAGGTGAGCTGACCAACAGCTAAGAAAAGGGCCTGCAGAGTTCTCCATGGTGGTTGCCCTCCAGGGGTTAAATTAGTCACATCACAGAAGAGAAATTACTAATACTTTCAAGGAGATGGGGGGACATTTCTCTAATTTCACTTAAGGAAAAAACACTACTTGGGCTTTTGAAATATTTATCACTAGCCAGAGTGCTGGGAAGCATTAAGAAAACCACAGGCTGAACTGACTTGGTCTGAAACATCTAAAAGGATCTATGTGTGTGTGTGTGTGTGTGTGTGTGTGTGTGTGTGTGTGGTGCACGCACGCACTGCACATCTTTTTTTCAATTTAAAAAAATTTTTTTGTGCTCTTGCTATGTTGCCCAGGTGGTATGACCTTCTGGTTCAAGCAATCCTCCCACCTCAGTCTCCCAAACTGCTGGGATGACAGGTGTGAGCCACCGTGCCTGGCCTGTACCCACATTTCTACCAGTTTAGGACAAAAATAATAAGAAAACAAAGTAGTAGTGGTATAAGCAGGGCTATCTTCTGGGGAGGGAATTAGGGAGCCAGGTATTGAGGAAGCCGATGAGGAAGAATAAGCAAAACAGCATTTCATCCAGAGCTCGAGGCTATGGAGCTTCTTTCTTTGATCTCTTAACACAGGGACACACAGAGACCCCCACACACGGGTCCCCTGAAAACCACAGCAGAATGAGAGAACAGCTGAGAAGTCAAAGTAGACAGCAAGAACCCTCCTCCCTGGCCTGCACAACGGCACGTAAGGCTCTGGTGAAGAACAAAGCAGTTCGATGGCTGGCTCGGCATTTCTTAAACTCAAACATACCCTGGCCAGGAGCAGTGGCTCACACCTGTCATCCTAGCATTTTGGGAGGCCAAGGCGGGAGGATGGCTTGAGCCCAGGAGTTTGAGACCAGCCTGGACAACATAGCAAGACCTCGTCTCTACAAACAATAAAAAAAATTGCTGGGTGTGGCGGAGCAAGCCTGTAGTCCCAGCTACTCAGAAGACTGAGGTAGGAGGACTGCTTGAGCCCAGGAGGTAGACACCAGCCTAGGCAACATAGTGAGACCTCGTCTCTATAGAAAGTCAAAAAAAATTAGCTGGGCGTGGTAGTGCCTGTGTCCCATTGGGAGGCTGAGGCGGAAGGATCGCCTAAGCCCAGAAGGTCGAGGCTGAGGTGAGCCAGGACCGTGCGTGCCATTGTACTTCAGCCTGGATGACAGGGTGAGGCCCCAACAAACCAAACCAAACCAAACTAAACAAAACAATAAAAGCTTCCTTCCACTCAGGCTGCTGTAACACTTGTCCAAGCCACAGTCTTCTGACCGCCTGAGAGGCCGTCAAGAGGGAGTGGGTGTTCACAGGAGCACTGGACTTGAGTCAGAAGTAATGAATTTTGTGATAGAAAATTGATCTCTCCTGTTCCCATAAAGCAGGCTCTGTCGAGAGAGCAAACAAACAGGACTGTAATAATTAATTGAAAAGCAAGAGTCTAATTAAATTTTTATATTCGTGTACATAGTGGCCAGAAATAGTAAACATTGCTTGAAAAAAAAAGGCTCAGAGCTGTAAAACCACTAAGAGCTTTGTGGCTCTGAGGATAACCAGGGCCACTTAGCCCCAAGTACAAGTGCATGGATTCAGACAGCCATGAAATATTCAGCCACTCACAATTAGGTACAAGTCAACAACTATTTACGGAGCCTTCCCAGTGCCTGCACCGCGATCCATCTGTCCACCCCGCCAACAATCCCGGCACCTGACCTGGAGTGGGGCCTTGCCAGGTGGTTCCACACAATCACTGGTCCTAGCACATGACAATTTTTTTTGAATCAGGGTCTCACTTCTCACTCTGTCACCCAGGCTGGAGTGCGGTAGCCTCCTGGGCTCAGGCAATCCTCCCACCTCAGTCATCTGAATAGCTGGGACTACAGGCATGTGCCACATGTCTGGCTAATTTTTGTTTTTTTTTGTAGAGACGAGATCTTGCTACGTTGCCCAGACTGGTCTCAAACTCCTGGGCTCAAGCAATCCTCCTGCCTCGGCCTCCAAAGTGCTGGAATGACAGGCATGAGCCACATGGTCAGCTACGATCTTGTGAAGAAAAAAACAACGACACATACCCACACAGGACCACAGCACAAGGCTGTATATGCCAAATGCCATCCAGGTAGCCCAGGAAATGTATTCTGACATGCAGTGAGACATGGCATGACAGTTTCTTGGAAAAGGTGAGATTTATGTACAAAATCAGCAACTGAAACATTAATAAGCAAGCTTAGTTGTCTTGAAGAGAAAGAGAAGAATGCTCCGAGTATTTCTTTCCCCATCATCACAGGACGGGCTTAATGACCGGAGCCCTAACCCCTGACTGGGCGCCCTTGCCATGGGCTTGGCTGCCACCATCCTTGGGGTGCCCAGCCCTAGAATGCCGAGGATGAAGCTGGCAGGTGACAGGGACAGAGACAGGGTTCCAACTGGCAGCAAAGTGACCCAAAGCTCCAGGAGCAAGAGGAAGGGTAACTCCAACCCAAGAGCTCCATGCAGACACACCAGTGGGGAAGAAAGCCATGGCAAAGGCAGCCCCACCTTTCGGAGCCCCCAGAGATAAGTTCCCTGATAGGCAGAGGGGGCTGCTCATGGGATCATCTTTCTCATGGGGCTTCAGAGCAAGGTCACTGTTCAGCCTTTCAGACTCCTGGTTGACCCCTCAGCTGGGGCCTCGAGGTACTGCTAAGCTTCTGACTATTCATGGGTTGCCCAAGTCTCCTTAAAGGCACAGGTGAGCAAGGAAGTCACTTTAAAAACTTACTGTAATTCCTCCTCACCAACAGCGAGGTTTTCAGCCCTCAAACCTTGGAATAAGCACAGATCGCCACCATCAGAAGGAACCTGGAGATGACCCAGCCCGACCACATCATTTACAAGCCCAGGAAGTAAGGCTGCTAAGACCAAGTGACTTGGGTTTCCTGGAATTAGCACACAGCTCAACACACACAAAAACCCAGGTTTTCAGACTCTCAGATCAGTGCTCTCCCAGGCCATGGGCGAGTGCCTCCCAGAATGTCACCACCCTGTTTCAGCTCTAAAGGATGTGAGAAAAGCTTCAAGACAGGCGGGACTGTCACCCCATGGCCCTTCTGAACAGGTGGTAGAAAGCAACTGTCATAGGATGTCAGATGTGTCTCTAAGTTCCTCTCCCTAACCGAGTGTGGATGCAGGCCAAGAACCCGGCTCAGACACCTAAGGTCCCAAGCAGGCCACCATACTCAGAACCAGGGAGCTTCAGCAACATGGGACGGAGGCACAGAGAAGTATCTGACAACCCAGCCTGTGAGGAGAGGGAGGCCTTGCTTCTTGGAGGACAGCACCTGGGGACTCCACCTGGACCTCCAGAACAGGGATTTTTTTTTTTTTTTTTTTGAGTCAGAGTCTCAGTCTGTCATGCAGGTTGGAGTGCAATGACATTATCACAGCTCACCAAAGCCTTGACCTCTTGGGCTCAGGTGATCCTCCCACCTCAGCCTCCTGAGTAGCTGGGACTACATACAGGTGTGCACCACTACACCTGGCCTGTTTTTTTTTATTTTTTGTAACGATAAGGTCTAACTATGTTGCCCAGGCTGGTCTGGAACTCCTGGGCTCAAGCCATCCTCCCACCTTGGCCTCCCAAAGTGCTGGGATGACAGGCGTAAGCCACTGCACCCAGCCTCAGAGTGGGTTATTAAATCACAAAGAATTCCATGATCTCAAACAGCTGACAAAGCCATAGGAGGTGAACGTGACAGATGGCCTCGTCACAGCTGACTGTCTAACAAGGCGAAGAGCAGAAGCCAGCCTCCATCCAGAATTGGAAGAGGAAGGTGCAGTGAGTTGCCCACACCCTTCACCCTTCAACTGGCATAGGCAAGAAAGGAGGGCAGGAATTGCTCAGGCCACGGACCGCAGGCACCATCTGTCTGTGCTGCCCTGTCCCTCATGGCTTATCACCACGCAGGACCCCACCCGCCCTCGGGAGAAGCAGCAAATCGGAATAACAAGAGAGGCCACGGACCCCCACCACAATGTAACTCTCCAAGCCAGCCCACACCAGAAATCACGTCTCCTGGGACACAACCAAGCACCCCTCACAGGACCAGCCCACGACACGGGTGATGGACTCTCTGATGCCAATGCTGGGTGGTAACATCCCCCAGGCTATGGCACTTTGCACTCCCTTTAAAGACTGAGCTCTGGACTGAGAACACAGGAGTCAAACAAAAAACCCCAAGCCTCTTCCCATAATAACTGACAGGGTCCTCAACATGCAAAATTCAGAACTCAGCAGAAGGGCCTTCAGGTGTGACAGGGGTTCTCAATCAAGGGTGATTTTTTTTGTCCCCACATTCTTAATCATCACAACATGGGAGGGGTGGGTGCTCCTGGCATTGGGTGGATAGAGGCCAGTGATGCTTCTAAATGTCCCACGATGCAAAGGATAGCCCCCCACAACAGTGTCAACAGAGCTGAGATGGAAAAACCCTGAAACTCACAAGGCTACACTGAGAGTTTCAAGATCAATATCATGATGTGCTGACCCAATTCAGGAAGGTTCTACCAGCCATCCCTGCTTCCTCCTCATTTGAGGCAAATTGCAGTGTAACAGACAAACAAACTTTCTTTCTTTTTTCTTTTTCTTTTTTGAGTCAAGGTCTCACTCTGTCTCCCAGGCTGGAGTACAGTGGTACAATCACAGCTCACTGCAGCCTTGACTTCCTGGGCTCAGACAATCCTCCCGCCTCAGCCTCCCAAGTAGCTGGACCCACAGATGTGTACCACCACACCCGTCTAATTTTTTTTATTTTTAAAAAATTTTTTGTCGAGATGAGCTCGCTATGTTGCCCAAGCTAAACTTGAACTCCTGGGTTCACAGAGCCACAGTGGAAGACTGTCACCAGGGGGAAATAGGAGGATGTTGTACAAGCGTGCGGTTACAAAACGAGTCAATCCTGGCGACTGAAGGTACACTAAGGTGACTGCAGTTGATAGTTCTGTGTTGCATACTTGCTAAGAGTCATCCTCAACATTCTTCACACACACACACACACACACACACACACACACACACACACACACGGGAACGTGAGGTCACAGATGTGCTCATTAGCTCGATAGTCGTAATCACTTCACAGTGTCAAAACATCACATTGTTTCCCTGCAAAACAAACAATTTCTATCTGTCAATTATATTTCAATAAAGCTGACAGGGGGAGCAAAACCTCTCTAATTTTCCAAGATTCATTGCAAACCAGCTTCAGTGGTCCAGCACATTAATTTCGGTTGATTCTCTCAAGTTGGGCCTCATCCCTACACCTGTTTCAAGTGGTGAAAACATCCTCTCGTGCTGCATTTTCCCGCAGGTGGTCCATTCAGCCTAGCATGACCTACATGACCAGCGGTGATTATCACATCCTATGATCTAAGTCTTGCCTCAGCACGTGAGTTAGGAGCACGATTCTGATAGTAATTTAGAGCTGAACAGTTAATACACATGGGTCAACCAAAATCAGTCAGGTATTGTTGGAAGAATTTTCACCATTTATTCCTAAACAAAATAAAATTAACTGTGCCTTTAATTCATTTTAAAACTTCAATGTCAAATAAAGGATGCTAATTACATTTATTCATTTTTATTTCACAAATATTTCCTGTGTTTGTACAATATTGGAGATTCAGGACAATAATTAAAGAGGTGTTCATTTTTAAACAATGAATGTTAACAAAATATTTGCTTTAACAACAATATTTTTAAAAATACTCAAACTCAAAAGGTGGTCATCCCTTGTCAGTTATCCCTACAGACATAGCCAAAAAGTTACATGTAAGAAATAATTAGAAAGACAGAAGTATGGATATTTATTCCCAAGAATGACTGAGCATTCAAGAGAAAAAACAAAACCCTAATTAACACTAACAATGGAATTCATGGATAAGTAAGCATTTTAATATTGTGAAGTTTAACTTTCTTTCTTCTTACTTAACAGTCAGTATAAATAACTCCCAAATAATAAAACTCAAATCACCAGTTTGAGAAAGTGCTATGTGATTTCCCACCTTACATTTGTTTTTCTATTTTGTTTATGTCTAAAAGAGAAGGGATCATTACACACGCATGTATACACACACACACACACACACACACACACACCCCTGATCCTGTCACTCCCCCTTCTCATTTTCACAACAGCACCTCCATCTATTCATCCATCCATCATCCCGCCCTCCATCCATCACACCATCCACCCATCATCCATCTATCATCCATCATCCATCCATCCATCATCCAACAACCATCTATCCATCCATCCATCAATCATCATCCATCCACCCATCCCTCCATTCATACCATTCATCCATCATCCATCACCCACCCATCCATCATCCATCCATCTATCCATCCCTCCACCATCCATCCACTCATCCATCCACTTGTCCATTCATTTATCCATCATTCATCCACATCAGCTATCTATCCATCATCCATCCATCTACCCATCCATTCCTCCATCATCCCATCTACCCATCCATCCATTGATCCATCATCCATCTACCCATCATCCATCCACCCATCCATCCTTTCATCATCCATTCATCCATCATCCATCATCCATCCATCTATCCATCATCTGCTCATTCATCAACTCATCCTCCATCATCATCCATTCACCCATCATTCACCCCTCCATCCACACAGAATCTTCTCAGCTTCCTTTCCAGCTCCCCTATCCCATTAAGTCCCATGGATGGATCTCCCTTCAACTACCTTTGTTCTGTCTCCATACCCAGTTCAGATCTTCATCTCCTACAATGGGTTCCCCCACCTCTCATCTCTCCTACCTTCATTATGCTACAAAACCTAAAGCCCTCCTTTGTCTGTCCTCCTTTCCCAAGTTCACCTCTTCAGCTATTAGATCCTGAAGATGCTTCCATAGGAGACAGAGACCCCAAAGTGGCAATTTATCATGAGAAGAACTCAGGCTCCAAGTCAGATCAGGCTGGCAAGAGCCCAGCTCGGCTGCCTGCAAGTTGCGCGACCCGCCACTGGCAGGCATGTGATGACCTCTCTTTAGCCTCTGTTTTCTGTAGAACAGTCATATACTCTGTCTCACCGGAGTCTCGGAGAAACCAGCAGAGATTGCATATGATGTCTGCTATGACATACAGTAGATACCCAATAAATGCCTGGTTTTCTGCCTCTCTACCAAAATCTAGAAGGGTTTAGGGTATGAAGCAGAGGGAATGAAATAAACTTAAAATTCTTTGCAATCCTATAGTGCTAAAGGGCTTACTTTCATAGTGCATTTCTCAGAAGCCTAGCGTATTGGATGGAAATAGATTTTTGTTTTACTCTACATCAAAGAGTTGTAGGAGAGAAATTCAGGTTGGTTTCCCTTCAACTTTGACTTCAACAACCCTGGTGACAAAACAGGCCACATCTAAAGGTAAGGGTAAGAGGGGTGGTGTGTTCGAAAGAGGAAAGAGGGAACTTCAAAGGGCTTTAATAGGAATAAAATTCCACTGGTGTTACCATGTGCCCAGCCCTTCCTATCTAGAAGGGCCCACAAAAGATCTGGGAGGGTGCTGCCCATACCAGGGGTCCCGGGCCTGTGGCCCCACAGATCTGTGAGCTCTGGACACCCAGTTGGAAGGATAGAGAACCGAGGTCTTTTTTCTCTTTTTTGCAGGTAGGGAAGGAAGGAGAGCACTGGGTGACTTTCTTCCTCAGGGATCAAAGTGTAACAGGGAGATTTCCTGGGAGAGAAAAGCCAGAGCTGGAGAGGCAGGGCTGGGCTTTGTTCTCATCAAAGAAGAAAAGAATGTGGGGTGGAGGGAGGGACTCATGAGTGACTGCCTGGAGATTTCAGCGGACTATGCCTGGGTAGGGAAGGAACACAATGCAGTGTTGGGACAGTCTGCAGTAAGGACTTTCCCCACACAAGGAGGGCAGGGGTGCTCCAGAGCCTCACGCTGTAAATGCTCCCTGCAGTCCTGCAGAGAAGGGCAGAGAAGATGGCCTTTCAAAGGAATAAGAAGCAAGCGGGGCCAGGGCACTCCTGGCCTGTCCCGTCTTAGACATATGCGTGTGTTTTTTTAATTTTGAGTTGGGATCTCCCTCTGTCACCCAGGCTGGAGTGCAGTGGCACAATCATGGCTCACTGCTGCCTCAAATTCCTGGGCTCAGGCAATCCTCCTTCCTCAGTCTCCCAAGTAGCTGGGACTACAGGCACGCACCACCATACCTGGCTTATTTTTCTATTTTTTTGTAGAGACAAGGTCTTGCTATGTTGCCCAAGCTGGTCTCAAACTCCTGGACTCAAGCAATTCTCCCGCCCCACCTCTGCCTCCCAAAGTGCTGGGATAACAGGCGTAAGCCACTGCGCCCAGCTGACATGTGCATTTTCTATGGCAGCTGCAAAATGCTTTGTCCTCTAACAATACTTGGTGGCTTGGAGTCAACAGCCTGGAATGTATAGCCTGGGCTTCCCAGGGCGGCTTGATGGGGGTCTCAGGCTTTAAGAATGGCCATGTCCAAACAGACTTCATGCATACCTAGAGGTGCACCAGGGCCTTCACAGATGGAGAAGGAGATGAAGGTCAAAAGCATCAACTCTACAGCATTGCCACATTTTCTCCAGAGGACGGGAGAGAATGCCAAGTGCCCCTCTACAGTCTGGACTTGTGACTATAAGGTGGGGGGGTCAAATATACCTGAGAAACTAGAAAATATTGTGCATGACTCTCATAATCGATGCTGTGCTCTCCAAGAGAAATCACTGATCAATATCTCTTGAAGATCATCTATATGCAAAGTCCTCTTTTCTTTTTCTTTTTTATTATTGTAGAGATGAGGTCTCACCAGGGACTGGTCTCAAACCCCTGGGCTGAGGCAATTCTCCCACCTTGGCCTCAATGTGCCAGTATGACAGGCATGAGCTGCCACGCCCAGCCCACAATGTCCTCTTTAAAGCACAGGGAGAGAGAACTTAGAGAGGGCGCTGGGGTTTTCATAGATCTTCAATCGGGTGGCAAGTCCAGATTACAAAGTGTAAAAAGGCACCTTCAGTGCAAAATCACACAGACAAGGGCCAAACTGGCCTGCAGCGTGTGCAGAGACGAGACCAAGCAATGACTACACGAGAGTCAGGCGATGGTGAGGACAGAGAATTCCATCCGCTGTTCTCTGTGGGCCAGGCGCCAGCGCTGATCGCTGACACATCACTGTACTCAATTTCCCCCTGAAACACTCACTCCTCCAAGAAAGATATTGGTATGCCACAACTGGACTGACAAAAAGGAGGCTCGAAGAGTTCAGGTCGCTTTTCTGAGGTTACACAGCCAGTGAGTCCAGGCGACACTCTCACCAGAGCCTCTTTCAGTCTCCCTGAGATCTTCTCTGGACCTGTGTGGTGGTGGCCCCCTGAAGGAGTTGGGTCTCAGGTCCCGTCCTCATCTGCTAAGAGGCAGAAGAACCCACCCAGGGGCACCCAAGCTTGTGCGAGAGGGCCAGGACAGACAGCCACTCAGTCTCCTGGTCCATAAGGGGAGGAGGAAGGCAGGGAGGGTGGGAGCCAGGGTCATGTCTCAAGAGCTTCGGATCTTGGATCTTCCTGCTTCTTTGCCATTTCCTGAGACAGGCCTCTTCCTCTGAGGATGACATAGCTGCTGTGTCCATCAGCAGGACCCACTGGGGCCCAGGCCACGGCACATTCAGGTGGAGACAAGCCTGGGCGGGAGGCCAAGGAGATGGACGTGCTGGCCAGGCCAGCACACCTACCTGCAGGGTGACTGCTACAAGGCCAGAAATGCAAGGGTGGGGAGGCGGGCGTGGGTCTCTCTGTGTTTCTCATGAGTAGAAAAGAAAAGGAGGTTGGGGCCAAGTCAGGTCAGAAGTGTGCTGAGAAAGAAACTCCACTCCCCAGAGTTAATGACACATAGACCTTCAGCCATGAGGCCCATAGTTTACAGAGGGAAGGCAGGGGAAGGAGGAAGAATAGGAGGATGAGGGGGAGGAGAGAAGGAGGAGGGGGGAGGAGAAGGGAGGAGAGGAGAAGAGGAGGAAGAGGAGAAAAAAGAAGAAGAGGAGGAGAAGAAGGAAGAGGAGGAGGAGGGGGAAGAGGAGGAGAAGAAAGGGAAAAAGAAAAAAAGAGGAAGAGAAGGAGGAAAGGAAAGAAGGGGAGGAGGGGAGGAGGAAAGGAGGAGGAGGAAGAGAGGAGAGGAGGGAGAGGAGGAAGACACTAGAATCTCCTGACTTTGCCAGTGACTGTGTCTTTTTCTTGCCGAACGGCCAGGGAGCACGTGCTGGGGGCAGGAGGGGAGGGTCCGAAGCCTGTTAGGGAAACGTAGGTTGGCGTAAGCTGCTCGCAAACAGACTTTGACCAAAACTTTCCATGTAAAAGTAAACACGCAGTGGACGTGTCTCAGCTTGGAGGATGGTGACCAAGACCCCAACCTAAGAAGACAAGGATTGCAGAAGCCTCTCACGGTCATGGGTGTTTTCTCTGGGTGACCTCAAAACCTGCAGCAGTTGGCAATGAATGTGGAACCTGGCGTCGCTCACCTCTCCACCGGTCACACATGGCAGCGTCTAGAGATGGGCCCACAAGTAACGCAGCCCAGACCTTATATAGGAAAACAGAAGGTTGAGAATGTCACCAGAGCCCCCGGTCCACCATGGGATTCTAACAACAGGACCCGGCAGGGCTCTTCCGAGGACATTCGTGCACAGGGTAGGTGTCAAGCTCACTTGTGGCAGGGATAGGCAAGGGGAGCAGGTCTGGGTGATGTGATGGGCAGCTTCTGGAAAGATCTTCAGCTTGGCAAAACACAGTCACGGTCATTTTACTCACACGAAGGAAACTCAAAGAAGTGTCGCTAAAACATGGGGGGAAACTGTGGGGCAGAAAGCTGGACGACAGAGAGGATAGTAACTGAGCAAGCCCCCAGTGGGCTTCAAATCTGTCCTTCATTTCCAGAGAAGAGCCTGGCCTCTCATTTCTGAGTAACAAAGTCATGCACAATCCTCCTAACATTTGGTCCCACCCTAGACCTTGACCTTGGAGAACAACAGACGCCACGACACAGAGGGATAACCCATGCCCAACTGGCACGTCAGCTCCACAGACTTCAAAACAGAACATCTCAGGGTTCAGGGTGGCTCACTTCAGGAACACCTTGACAGTTACAGCTTTGGGACACTTGAGACTGGCCAGGAATGTCTGCAAGACCCACCTCAGGAGGGAAGGTGGGAGGAAGGGTCACATTTGACATTCAGGACACACCTGCCCTAGGCTGAGTCTACACCTGGTACCTGCGTGTATCAATTCATTTAACCATCATAACGACTGGGTGACGGGATATTCTCACTCTTGTTTCACAGGTGAAAAATTCGAGTCTTAGGCCATGTGGTTTGCCCCAGGTGTCTCCGATAGCAAGTAGCTTAGCTGCCAAGCCAGGAGTCCAACACCCAGGTCTTTCAAGTTCAAAGTTAATGCCCTTCCCACCACGCTGCCTATCCCAGGACTGGAAAAACAAAAACAGAAACAAAACCTGGCTCATTTCTTGTTCTGGCAAGTCTGCCAGAAGATTCGCTCAGTAAGGTGGGGACATGAATGTGAGAAGGAAACACACGACATTTCAAGAGCTGGAGAAAAGAACCTTGCAATTCCCCAGCAAGAGTAATTGGTATTACCAGAAGTTGGAGAAGGGGGAGACTGAGACACGGCAGAGGTAGAATTTTATTTTCTAGGGTCATGAAAAATGTGCCATTTTCACACAAAGAGAAGGCCACCTGCTGCTTCCCATGATGGTGTTGATTTTATGCACTTTTGACATCCTTTCATATTTCTAACACACAGATTCATCTCTCTCCCAGGAAGGTGAGGGGTTTGGCCAAGACACAGAAGGCAGGTGTGCTCAGCTTTGCAGACACGCCCCTGTATCAACACCTAGATGCTGGGACAGGAATCCCTGGTCCTCGGGCCAGCTCTTGGGATGCAAAGGAACGCCAAGCAAACCTGCAAAGACCCAGGCCCCTTCACCAACTCTTCAACTTTCTTCTCACGAGGGATCGGAAACACAGAACCTCTTCCAGATCTATCATCTCAGGTATCAGAGCACAGAAATGCACCTGCAGTTGATTCAGGCAGCTCCTAACACTTCTGCTACCAGAACGCAAACCGGGGGGTAGAGGGTACCCCACAAGGTCAGAAGGGGAAATTCTCAGTCTGGGGCTCCATTCAGTACCTGGGTAAGATGGATGTGGTCAGCCTAGCTGTGGGAAAATGGACTTTCAAAGCAAGCATGGAAACAGAATGAAATCAGATGACGGGCCCCATATTCATGAGCGGTGCCAGTTCAAAGTGCTCGAGATAACAGGGACTGTTTCCATTTAAATAAAACAACACGGGACGCAACGAGAATGAAACACAGCAGACTGAATGCTGAGATCAAAAATGTTCTAGGAGCCCAACTCACAAGATACGGTGCAAGTCAACAGACAACATGGTTTGACATGAAAATGAAATTATAGCAGTCCATGGATTTGAAAGCTCATGTTGTAAATGAGTGCTACAATCTTTTAAAAAGTGTGCCCCTGCAATAAAGCCTTTCCCATGATCTGGATTTGGAAGTACTGTTATTTAGGGCTGGGCATCTCAGCACTTTGGGAGGCTGAGGCAGGAGCATTGCTTGAGTCCAGGGGTTCAAAACTAGCCTGGGCAACATGGGGAGACCCCAGTCTCTACAAAAAATTAAAATATTAGCTAGGTGTGGTGGCTCACACCTATACCCCAGGTCCTTAGGAGACTGAGGAGGATCACCTGAGCCCAGAAAGTTGAGGCTGCAGTGAATTGTGAACACGCCACTGCATTTTAGCCTGGGCAAAAGAGTGAGACTCTGACTCAAAAAATAAAATAAAACAAAGTACCATGATCTAAGAAGCCTTGTTATTCAATCCCATATCTACTTCACCATGCTAAATTAGCACAGTCATCTACACATTTAGTACAAGAAAACTTCACATTAAAAATTAATATTCTTTTAAAAATTACTCTAAGCAAAAAGTTGCTGTTGAAACATAACATTTCAAAAGAAATAATACTTCATTCTTTTTTAATTAAACTTACACCAATAAGTGTATTAGATGTAAGGGGCATTTAAAAAACGATTTATGGTTTCTAGCCAATATGTTTTTCACAAGTAAATATGAAAGTCATCATGAGCCAATGAATCAGAATCCTACATTCTTTTTTTATGCTTGACTGAATTAAAACTTGCAATGACATGACCATCTAACAATTAAACTCCTTCCGTGCAAGTTCTGACGGATTGGATTGTGGCTATGCAGATTCACTGCCAACTATTAAATGCACAACACTCTGAAGGACTGGAATGAAAGATGTCTTAAAAATTAAAAAAAACGACTGGCCTCCATCCAGGCAATGAATAAGCGGGTTCCATGCTGCGCACACATTCAGCATCTGAGTGAAGGAATTAACACCGTGATGTTAACAAGCTGAGCATTTTAAGGATTTGCTAATATCCTAATTGTCTAAAAGGATGAGTTCCCCAAACACCTCTGGACCTTCCTACCCCCTCCCAATCAATTCCCATACCCACAGAGGCCAGTATCACCTGGGCCACAGGTGATTTACCTGGCCAAGAATGCCTGAAGATTGTGTTAATTTGAATATACAGTGACCTCTGTTCACCATGTCTGTATCCTCAGCAGTATGATTCTATGTAGGCATTTCCAAAACTTTAAAGCACATGAAAAGGACGTAGACAGCAGAAGATTGAACTTGCCGAATCAGCACTTAATCAGCCCTTTTCAGTAAGATTCTCAGTATAAGAAAAGCCAACACCTTTGGCGACGCCATTAGTGTATTTTTTGTGGCTCATGAAATTGCTCTGAAGAAGCAAAAAGACACAGAAAGCTATGTGATACCTTTAACCATTTAGAGTTTTCTTCATTGAGAAAAAAAGATGAGAGCAAAGGAGATTTTCTTGACGTGTGTTGACTCTGCAAACTTGAATCATCCAAAAAATAAATCTTTAGACCTAGATCATCGAAGGACAGTTCTGTTGATTTCCCTAACTCCGGACACGTGGAGCTATGATATGTTACATAAAATACAAAATGTGATGTTGTTATTTTAGAGGGAAGATTTTTCTTTGAGTTGGAGTCTCACTCTGTCACCCAGGCTGGAGTACAACAGCCTCAACCTCCTGTAATCCTCCCGCCTCAGCCTCCCAAAGTGCTAGGATTACAGGTGTGAGCTACCATGCCTGGCCTAGAGTGAAGAATTTTAAACAAAAAATGTAAGGTTGCTTGGGGAGTAAAAGACTCTATTGCCGTGGGAGCTTTCGGTCCATCTAATGCCTAATCGTGGCAGGCCTACTGCAAAGACCAGAAGCACACAGGAAGCTGGAAGTTCTTTGGATTCACCAAAGAAACACGAAACTATACTGACTCTGAAAACTGATCACCCAGGAAACTCTCTATATACCAAATTGTTTGATTAAATGTAAAACCTGTTCTCTGCCCGTGGTGAGAGAGGATTAAAATGTTTTTCTGGAAACTGATCTTGGATTGGAGCCTGGAGCAAAGAGGATATTACACAAGACCCACATGTGTGTCTCTTTTAAAAACAACCCATTGTCATAAACACGGTTATAGGGATATCTACTATGTACAGCGCATTAATGTAGTGCTGCCAAGTTTAAATGCCTCCACCATAAAGTGCCAAAACTGCAAAGTCGGGGTCACCCAGGGGGGAAATGTCTTTTTATGTGACCATTAGACATTGAGAAAGGGAATGGGAATTTCCTTAAAGTTGGTGGAAGTATAGAGTGGGAACAGAGTGTAAAATGATAAGGCGATTTGGCAATATCTATCAAAAGCGTAAAACATGTGTATTCTTTAACAAGAAACACCGCATCTCAGAAGGAGGTGTATATATAACATAAACATCAGAACAGCTCATTGGTGGCCAGGCACAGTAACTCATGCCTGTTAGCCCCAGCACTTTGGGAGGCCAAGGCAGAAGGATCGCTTGAGGTCAAGAACTCAGGAGCTGCCTGAGCAACATAGTGAGATCCCATCTCTATAAAAGTAAGATAATAATAACAAAAAAGGACAGCTCATCAGACTTTTCCTAAGGGGTATGAGTAAGAGACCCAAACACAGCACCTCTCCTGCCTCTTATCCGGGTCCAGATACCGAAGGCCACTCCAGATGCTCCTTGGCAAATGTCTGGATTCCTTAAGCAAGTCGGGGTGGCTTGTTTGCTGGAGTGCCCTGCGCCCAGCCCTAGCTACCCTACAAAGCACAGCCAAGTGCCATTTCACCACAAGAATGCTCCAAGAAGTGCGGTGTCCAAGTTGCAGTGACATCCCACATGGGGCTCAGCAGAGTTCCGACAAGGCAATAGCAAGAGCCCTAACAATTAGCTCTCCAAACGTCACACTCCAGTAGGCCAGGTCACGCCAAGCGATGCAGTAATTTTACTTTTCATTAAATCACAAATAATTTGGATATTTAAAACCGATCAAGTCAGCTGGGCGCAGCGGCTCACACCTGTAATCCCAGCACTTTGGGAGACCAAGGCCAGAGGATCACCTTGAGCCCTGGTGTTCAAGACCAGGGCTCACAAAATAACACAAAAATCAGCAGGTGTGGTGGTGCATGTCTGTAGTCCCAGCTATTCGGGAGGCTGAGGCAGAAGAATCACCTGAGCCCAGGAGGTTGAGGCTGTGGTGAGACGTGACCGTGCCCTTCACTTCAGCCTGGACGACACAGTGAGACAACTCAAAACATTGAAAAATATAACACCAATCAACTCAATGAGTCTGTGTTTTGAAGACTCCTTTAAAAAATAAAACAGAAAAGTTATAAGGACAGCACAGAAAAGTTCCCACATGCCCCTAACTGAGTCTCAATCCCAGCACATTATGACTAACTGAATTGTGTGGCTTACTCCTACTTCACAGCTCTCCCCTAATGTCCCTTGCCGGCTCCTGGGGCCCACCCCGGATATCAACTGTTAGTCATCATGTCTTCTCAGCCTCCTTTGCCCTCTGACAGATTCTCAGACTTGTCTGTTTCTGACAACCTTGACGGCGTTGCAGAGTGCTGATCTGTTATTTTGTGGAATGCCCCCCTTGGAAGACAGGCCCACTGTCCAGTGCTTTTCCCATGACTGGACTAGGGTTGCAGGTTTCAAGAGGAAGACCAAGGGACAGCCAAGTTCATGACTTCCCATGAAAGGCATCTGTGACCAACTTCATGGCGCTGAGGGTACTGGCCTCCATCACCTGGGAGGCCTCCACGATAAACTTTCTTTTTTTTTTATTTTTGTAGAGACAAGGTCTTGCTGTGTTGCTCAGGCCAGTACCGACCTCCTGGGCTCAAGCAATCCCCTCACCTCAGCCTCCCAAAGTGCTGGGAATTCAGGTGTGAGCCACCACACCTTTTCAAACTCTTCTCATTGGAGGTGCTGCCACTGAGGGAACAGAGAGCAAGTTCCCACCTCCTTGAGTGGAAAATGTATACAGCAATTACTTGGGTTCTCAATCTGTCTCTTCTCTAATTTTGTTTATTTATTCAATCATTGATTTACATCAGTATGAACTCATGGGTATTCATTTTATACAGGGGGTGCCAAAAAATGTATACACATTTTAAGAGCAGTTATCTATGTATTACTTTTCGAAGTTGAATTGAATTACAGCTGCCATGTGTGGTATGACGTTTGCTCAACCGTACTTCCGCCATTTTCTTTGACTGTCAGGCCTGTTGCACGGTGACACTAGCATTCATTTGATGAATGCCATCTTTTGAGCAAACATCATACTACACATTGCTACCCTAATTTAACTTTGAAAACTAGCAACATTATATAACCCACCACTATGTTTGTTTGTTTTTATTTTGTGGCTCAAACTGTCCCAGCTTTGGCTATGGGGTATAATTTCAGGTTCAGCCTCTGTCCCTTTAACACATCCCTATTGTTGTGCTTTTAAAATATTCCATTGTTGGCCGGGCACAGTGGCTCAAGACTGTAATCCCAGCACTTTGGGAGGCCAAGGTGAGGGGACTGCCTGAGCCCATGGGTTTGAGAATAGCCTGGGCAACTTGGCGAGACCTCATCTTTACAATTAAAAAAAAAAAATTAGCTGAGCGTGGTAGCGTGCACCTGTAGTTCCGGCTACTTGGAAGGCTAAGGTGGAAGGATTGCATGAGCCCAGCAGGTTGACGCTGGGGTGGCCGTGAGCAAGCCACTGCACTCCAGCCTGGGCAACAGAGTGTGATTCAAAAATAAATAAATAAATAAAATATTCCATTGCTTTTTGCTTCTCCATATATATATATTTTTGAAGGCAGGATTTATTGAGATGGCAGAAAAGCTCCCAAAGTGGCAGGGGACCTGAGGGGGTTGCCCGCTTCTCCATATATTTGTCCGCGAAATGCCTCTCTTAAGAATGGGGTTGCTATGGGGTAAACTGTATCTCTCCAAAACTCAGATGTTGAAGTCCCAGCATCCCCAGCCCATCAGAATGTGAATGTCTTTGGGAGCAGGGTCATTGGAGACATAGTCAGTTAAGAGGAGGACAAACTGGAGAAGGGTGGCCCCTAAGCCAGTGTGACTCACGTGACCTCATAAAAGGATATGGACACAGCACACAGGGAGACCACCAAGGCAGGGGTCAGGGCGATGAGTCCACATGCCAAGGAACACCAAGCAATCTAGCAAAATGCCAGAAAAGCCAGGGTGGTACAGACACTCCCTCACAGCCCTCAGAGGGCACCAGCGCTGCCAGCACCTTGACCTTGGACTTCCAGCCTCCAGAATGGGGAGATCATCCATTTATGCTGTTTAAGTCCCTCAGTTGAGGTACTTTGTTACGGTTGCAGCGTACAAACTGAAGGGCTCCTGTCTCCAAGTTCTGCATTTCAATTAAAAACAACTCACAAATTCAATTAAAAAAGAAAGCAGGTGTAGACCGGACGTAGTGGCTAATACCTGTTATCGCAGCACTCTGGGAGACCGAAGCTAGAGGATTCCTTGAGCCTAGGAGTTCAAGACCAGCCTGAACAACATAGCAAGACCTCATCTCTACAAATAATAATAATAATAAAAAAATTAGGTCATTGCCTTGCTAAGCTGTGGTGTAGCCATGAGCTCTTTGAGCTATGGCCAGGCCATGTTTCCTGGCTTTGGGCCTCTCCCCTACCTTGAGGAGGTGATCTCTTTATCTTTCCGTAATTTACTTTCTAAAAAACTACCTTCTGATCTAACAAATAAAAAATTAACCAGGCGCGGTGGCACATGCCTGTAGTCCCAGCTACTTGGAAGGCTGAGGTGGGAGGATCACCTGAACCTGGGAGGTTGAAGCTACCATGAGCCAAGATCATGCCACTGCACTCTAGCCTGGGTGACAGAGTGAGACCCGGATGCAAAAACAATAAATCAAGTGGCCCAATGGCTTAGAATTGAGCCAAATACCACACCACCGTGAGCACAGGAATACTGGACTGTCGCCTTGTGTTTAGTGGCTTCAGCAGTTTCACACACTGGAGGACCCCGAAGCCCACTCCAAGCTTTCAGGTGAAGGGAGGAACAAGAAAGTGACTTGTCCTCACAGAGTGAAGGCCTGTGAAGAGGCAGGTCAGACTCTCACCTGTCACCTCCCCACAGGCAGTGACCTTTGCGGAAGTGACATCTAATGCCACCTAGGCATGAGCAGAAACTTTTTTGTTCCCTCTGTCCACCAGGAGAAATGGCTCGAGGGGACAGGACATCATTATCATTATTATCATCACAGAAGCTCTGGCCCATCTGCATTTTTATGCCTATATTAAAAAAATCCAATGAAGTTGTTAAGCTGAGGTCAGACCAGGGGGTTCTGGCCGGATGCGCGGCCAGTCGCACCTGCCAAGTGCCGCTATCATCCTTCAAGTGATTAAATAATGACTGAGTTTCCCTCGGGCTCACATTTGGCAATCAAACATGGGTCTAGAGGCACCAAGAATATGACCCAGGAAGAAAGCACATGCTCTTAACTTCCTAGAAGCAGAGGGACAGGGATCCGAGGGGAGCAGGGACGAGGGGTGTGTGTGCACTCGGAGGGCGGGGAGAGGAGAACGCAAAGGAGCAGAGTACATCTGTCAGTCACCAGTGTCACAGACTCCCCACCAGCCCTGCACATCCGCCAGTCCCCGCTCCATCCTCATCCCCTTGCACTGAGGGGCATGGCTGCAGCCATGGAAGAAGACGTAGCATATGGCCCTGTCCTTCTGGACATTTCTACGGCGTCGGCCGGTCTGCTCTGAAAAATCCCATTTCATCTCCTACAGCTACGTGACCTCAAGTTGTCATTCTGAATAAAGTACGCTTCCACTGATTTTTATGAACACAGACAAAAGCTGCTACAACCTTCCCCCCCTTCCAAAAAAAAAACCTTCCAAACCAACTGTAGTTGCTATGTAGGGCTATTTGTTGCTAAGGCAACAGCGTACATCTAAGTACTAATGGCCTGTCCTTTTGCCTGGCAACAAACAGCCTTGGGATGCAACTGCACCTGTCTGGGCTACGCGTTGCCATGGAGACACTCTGGTTGCTATGGTGACCATCACGCTAATCGCCTAGCAAAGGCAGACATACAGCAGTCTTCTCGGAGGGCCCAGCTGTTCCTCTCTGTCTTGCTGAAGACTGATTGTCTGGGCTTGTGATGGAATGCTTTCAATGGGGCTGCCCACAAACTTCATTAATTCCCCATCCGAGAATCGCTTTGTGCTCCCCCCTCCACAACAGACAGCAGACCAGGGAAAGAATCTGCCAAGAAGCGGACCCTAGAACTCCTGGAATCTATGATGTCACGCCGCTTCTCACCACCATCAGTTTGTGGTCCAAGGATAACGTCTCTTAATGGGGACGTTATGGTAGAAATGTTCCTAGGCATCTAAAAAGAAAAACTGCAGGGTTGATGAATGGGTTTCAGACTCAAGCACTATGTATTGATAAGATCTATTTTCAAATCTGCTTCTGTACGATATCGCTCTTTGCTGGAATCCAACATTAACACACTTTTTTTAAAAAGTGACAGGCT
>CAUYQG010007536.1:0-17833 GCA_963574415.1 Tarsius wallacei | reverse complement strand
TTCCAGCTACTTGGAAGGCTGAGGCAGAAGGATCGCCGGAACCCAGCAGGTCGAGGCTGCGGTGGCCGGGAGCGGCCACTGCACTCCAGTCTGGGCGACAGAGTGAGACTCCAACTCAAAATAATAATAATAATAATAATTGTTTATTCAACTATTTATATGGCAAAGACTTAACGGATATTTATTTTATTCTATGGAACAAAGCCAATAATATTAGTATTTATTTTATTGTTCAAATTGTTTGAGTTTTGCCATTAGGAGCTACTTCAGGATGGCTACTGAGTTGTTTCAACAAACACTCATCTTTTTCTTTTCTTTCTTTCTTTTTTTAAATCATTTAAAAAAAACTTATGGTACCACAAGATGTTCCGGGCTTATCTTGTGTTTTCTGTACCCTAGTCTAGGAATTAACCCTTTTCTTAAAGGGTCCTGATTTCTTTGATTGAGAAGTGGTGTTTAGAAACAAAGGTCTAGGTGCTGGGTGTTCTACTGGAATGCAGAGAGGGCTTCTAGGCCTTCTCTGCACAAAGCTAAGAAATACACATGTATATACTAACCAGTGCATAACATAAGGTTAAAATGATGACATTTTATTTGAGGAAAGAATGAGGATACATAAGGTTAGATAAGATAGATAGAAGAGTTACTATCTCCCCACTTTCTCTTCCTTAAAATACCTTCTTGAAATCTTAATAGACCTCAAAAGAAGTTTGACCTTTTGATTTTACAATGCAAGGATGGGGATTCTAACCCTTGGAATTGTAAACAAATGCATCCAGAAGGAACTCAGTAGTGTTTCCCAGGAAAACTATTATCAAGTGTAGCCCTTGTCTCTTGAGAAAATGAGATGTTATTCTTTAGCTTTGCTAAATAAATTATGTGAAAATCTGTCTAGACATTTTAGCTATTTTTGTATTATTGTAGTTACTTTTGTATTATTTACTTAGAAATGAACCACATTCTCATCTCTATATTGGTTCAGAGGGATTCTTTTGTTGGCAGGATAATCTTATTTCCAATGAATTCACACTTTTGTATTTCTGTACCTTTACTTTAAAAAGATGAATGATTTGGGGTGATTAAATATTGGTGGGAAGGCACTAATGAAAAAGAATTTACAGATTTACAGATCTGGAGAAAACAGATTTACAGATCTGGAACAAAATAATTTTCATGTTGGGCACCAAAATTATCTCTGAAAGCTAAAAACAAAGTCATTAGTTGATAGTATAAATTAAATTGGAGGGGAGAAGATTTAAGGAAAGTGAAAGTTTATAAAGTGAAACTTTATAAAGTGAAAGTCTCTTTGTTTCATTTTTATTTTATATTTTTTGAGTTAGAGTCTTACTCTGTTGCTAGGCTGGAGTGCAGTGGCATGACCACGGCTCACTGCAGCCTAAACCTCCTGGGCTCAGGTGATCCTCTCACCTGTCTCCCAAGTAGTTAGAACTAAAGGTGTGTACCACCACGGCCAGCTTTTTAAAAATTTTTTGTAGAGATAAGTTCTTGCTATGTTGCCCAGGCTGGTCCCAAACTCTCTGGTGCAAAAGATCTCCTACCTCGGCCTCCAAAGTGCTAGGATTACAGGCATGATCCACCATGCCTGGCCTTAAAGTTCAGGTTTATAAAGTTAAAATAGTTGTTGTCAATAATTGGAAATAGAATTGATTAAAAACAAAGCATGTCATGGCTGCTGAGGACTTTCTCAGGTGAGGTTATATTGATAACTGTGGCCATAATCTATTGTTTCATAACAACTCATTTCAAAGCAGTTTGCACATTGGATTCACCTGGGGATCTTTTACGATATACTAATAACTGGACCTATCCGCAGACATTCTGTTGTAATCATTCTGGTATGTGACTTCAGCATCCAGGTTTTAAAAGCTCCCCGGGTGAATCTAAAGTGAGAACCACAGACTCAAATATAATATATATTGTTTGCCACAGAAACAACTCATCTAAAGCATTTGTGGGAATAGGAGAGTTTACTGAACGTTGGAATTTGAGAGTTGAATTGTCAGACAAATTTAGTCAAATCAAATTTAATTCTGAGTTTTCAAGTATTTCTATGGCCACCCCAAGAGCATGGAACTTTCACTGGGCCTTCACCTCACATTGTCTCCAACCTCAGATCATTTCACTGACTCCTCTCCACCTCTACCCAATCTCTGCTTGTACAAGCTTCTCTCTAGTCTGCCAGACTCTGGGATCTAAAACTTCTTACTCCACTAGCAGAGTGATTCAGCTCCCACAAACAACCCGGTGTCCTCCAGTTTCCTCCAGCATGGACTATAGCTATTCATCACCTTTGAGAATTTTTAAGAGGCAATGTTCTTGCATATGGTTTGGTTTATAGAACCAAGACTAAAGGTTGATGCTGGCTCCAAACCTTCTAGGGTCCAGGAGCTCCTAAAGAATATGTGACAGATACCAGACTTTCAGGATAAAGATAAGACATTCATTCTTTTTTCATGCACACAAAAGATAGCTAGTAATAACCTACCATAACTTATTCTAACGAAGGACAAAATATAGACAAATAGATGCAGTATAGTTAGTACAATGATTTAGAATACTCAAGAATGCATAATAACAACATCTAAGCAAACTAGAAGGATAGGAGAGGAAAGGAATTGAAAGAGTATTGCAAAACATGAAGAACCCCGGGTTTCAGGTGGCTTCCTGAACTCACATTTATAAAGTTGTAAAATTAGAGTACCACAAGGAATGTTAGAGATCATGTAGCCTAATTATCTCTTTTTACAAACTAGAAAACAAGTCTATCCGTCTAAGAGTTTAACTGAATTGCAAAAGTTCTCATAATAAGTCAGTGACAGTGCTGGGATTAAACTCGGATCTGGGCCCATTGATGATTGGCTCCAGGATACTTAATAGGTGAGTTTCTAAGGACCTATGAGCACTGCTACAGGAGGGGGTAGGCCTACAATAGAGTCACTGGCAGCAGTTGAGGCCTGAGTCTGCACCACCTATACCTCTGTCTGCGAAGTGATTGAGTCACTCCAGCTCTAACTGTACCCTCTGCGGTAACTCTGTCTAGAAGAGACTGGTGGAGAGTGGGTGGATACTAGAGAGGTAATTCGGCTTAGACTTGGAGTGTGAGGGAAGGGCACATATTAAACATAGAAAAGTGAATGGGGATCCTGAAATAAGAACCAGTCTAACAAATTGAATTATAAAGCAAATATATCCAGGCATTGTTGATGTAGCTTAAGAAAATTACAGGAAACGAAGAAGAGCAAAATCATGACTTTGGAACTTCCTGTCCAAAATAAGTTTGGGGTCATTTGGGGGATTCGTGAGCAATGAATACACATCTACTATCTGAGGCGGGGCCTAAGAGAAAAACAGGCTACCCACCCCCACCCAGTTCATATGTTGTCAAGTGAGGGAGGATAGATTATTTCTCAACTTACTGTTTATAGTTTCTTAAAAACTGACCAAACCGGGGAAAAGGTTTTTTAAAAAAATAGGTCTTGGCCATTGCCTTACTAGACTCTGGTATAGCTGTGTGTTCTTTGAGGTTATGGTCACTGCCATGTTTCGTGACTTTGGCCCCCTTTTCTACCTTGGGGAGGTTAATCGCCTCTTTCTCTCTCTCTCTAATTTTCTATTTAAATAAACTGTATTTTCTAATCTAAAAAAAAAAAATGGGTCTCATCTAGTGTCAGCAGTTCTTTTCCTTTGTACTTACCCACCATACGGAACTAACATAGAAAGTTCTCACATTCAGTCAGTTACTTCTACATTACCCAATTTCCACATTTGTAATTATAACTTAGAAAACTTCCTTTCTTGGCGAAAGATGTTCATATATTAAAACAAAAAACTTTTTCTCAACCATCCACTAGTTCATCTAGTAAGCAATTTCTTCATTACACACCAGAGGTCAGTATTGGCTTATTAATTTACATGAGCTATTAATTTTTATTTTCCCCAAAATAAAAATGAGAAACAAAATGCCAAAGATCATTGTTATATTAGAGCTTTTATATTAGCTCCTTAAGCAAGTATCATCTGGGTGGACATGCATAGATCATGAATGGTTTAATTTAAAAAAAAAAGAGAAAAAAATCATCACAATGAAATGGCCTTTGTTCTTTAGGAAAGTGGCCTTTGTTCTTTAGGAGGGTGTCCTTTGTTCTTTAAGAAGACATTCGTAACACATTTCAGGAACATTAATTACACAACTTTTACACAATAGTTACTATTATGTGTAAGAACTGTTCACGCTAGCAGTATTAATGTAACATGCTGGAAGTGAATTCAAAAGATAGCTATAGTGTTTAGAGTCCAGGCCATAAAAATCTCATTCAAATCTGCGTGCTTACTATAGTGTATTGATTTGGGATGCCAAAAATTATGGATAATTTGGACACATAAAACAGAGGTCCAGCGGTGTAATAATGACTGTAAGTACCTAGAGAAACTTAAAGATTAAATGGAAAACAGAAAGGACCAAAGCAGATAAGTTGACTTGATAGTTATTAAAGACTTTCCGCAAGAAAAAATAGATTAGTGTTGTTTTGCTCCAGAATTATGAAATGGAGACTGCAATTGCATATAAGATAGAATTTTTAAGAACCATAACTATTCCAACATCTTTGCCCAGGGTGCCATAGAAACAGGTATAGCATTAGGTACCAGGACAAACTAGATGAATGCCAAAATCTTTTGCATTCTAAGGTAATATGAGAATGTGACTGTGATGCCAAAGAGTAAATAGTCCCATGGATTCCACACATTCAAAGTTTCTTTCCGGGTATATATATTCTAGGTGCCACCTGCTTTAAGAAGTCTCCCTGACTCTGCTAGAATACAGTTTGATTAGCATAAGTATTTCTAGTACTTTGACCATATATTGTCTTTGATCATCTTTTGAACTATATTATACATTTTGGTGTTATTTAGCTTTTTGTTCTGCTTTACTTAAAAACAAGACTCTTCCTTTATGAATACATGTTATTTGATTCTCTATAATACCTAGTACAATGCAATGGAGTTAGTAGATACTTGGATAATATTTGAAAGGTGAACATATTTATTTATCTAAAAAGCAATGAATAAAAATACCCACTTTACTTGTCTTACTGAATAGTTTTGAGGATCAAATGAAATAATGTTTCTGAAAGCACTCTGAAAAGTATAAAGTGTTATACAAATGTAAAGCATTATTATTTCAGAGGGGGTTCTCTCAGTTATAACCTCCCATGTCAGCCTGAACATAATGGCAACTAAGGAACATTTTTAAAAACTTATTCTAAAAATGAACTTGTCCCTTCTGGGCACAAATTATAAGACTCCTGAATAAAATGTTTGCATATATTTTTTTGTTTGTTTCTAAATAGCATAATGAGCTATGGTCTTTCAGGGAAAATGTTGCTCTGATAGAAGTAATTCACAATGTAGAAAATCGCCCTTGTGTACTTTCAGGGAAGAATTGCGAACAAATGAGCTATTTTGTCTTTTCAAGCAAAGGGACTTACCAGGCATGGGTGGCAGCTGTTCAAGTCCATCTGGTCAAGAATTCACTAAGATCATAATGTGAAAGTTGCTCAAATGCAGATTTGCACGACAGCCTGCAAATGTTCCTTTGGAGACAAAATGGTTTCTCGGGCCCATAATCTACATTTTTAAAAGTCTCTAAATACATATTTATGGAATAATTCATAGCAGCTTTAAGAAACTATTATAATACACTGGGAAAATCATCCATATTTCAGTATAGACTTGTTCTGTTGGCCGGTGAGCATTTGTTGTATCACAATGGATTGTACCACAATTTTATAAATAGTTCTTTTATTTTTTAAGGCCAACTTTTCCAGACAAAATATTGTGAACAAATAAGAAATATGAGTAGACTTGTGAAACCCTTTGTTAATTTCCAAGTGACATTTTAAACCTTGAATAAGGCATGCTCATAAACAGGGAGATAAGAAAATAATTAACTCAATGTTCATAAAAGCTTCTTATTAAATAAGATAATAAAAAACAGATAAATGATAGACCTATAGTCTGTAATCTACTTTAATAGTATATCTGTGTAACTTCTTAAAATATGTTTAGCAATTTAACGTGCTTTTTTTTAATTGGAATATGTGAAGAATTTTGTGAGGTAGCATGTATGTGGTTTTAGATGAGTACACTGGTGTTAAAAGAGGTTAAGTGACTGATTCTATACTTCCATTATCTCAGAAGCACAAATGAAATTGCACTTAACATCATTATCATGTCTAGGGTTGTGGCTTCATCCCTATTTGCTGAAAGCCTATGGAGTCCATGTTCACCCCGCTATCTCTGAGTGCTTTCTTCACCTTGGCCTTCCCATCTTCTCTTAACCCAGCGCCTGTCCCTGTCTTCTGAATCCTCATGAAACTTCAGAAAAGTTGACGGGATAGGGCTTGTTTCAGAATTATCCTCCAGTGTGCTAAAGCTAGTTTAGAATTCAAGGAGCGGGGCAACAGGCAAAGTATCTATTAGTTCTAGATTTGGGGTTAGAGGCACCGTGACAATTTCCACATTTCCCTAGAATGTCTTTAAACATTTCTGATATTCCCATCTCAGGCCCAGATACCAGTCCTTCAGCCAAAGGCCATGTGCAGCCTTAAAAGCTCAGGATAAAGACTGTTTTAGAGGCCCCTGGGCAGTCGTTAGTCACTCAGGGAGGTCTAAAGACTGGCCAGCTACCAGTTAGGAGGTAGTGCAGACATCATAGTGAGTCTTTCTACTAGAAACATAAACTCAAGACCACTCTGCTACTCAGTAGTTAATGCTGACCTTTGAGAGTTACCATAGGTTTATCACCAGGATCTCCTTCTAGGTTTATCACAGCAGTTAGTTCAGAAAATTTTCATCCCTTCTTCAGTATACCCTGCTTCAGCTAGCCAGGAAGGGTGAAGGGAAGTGGGCTGACACTTGATTCAGAGGTTTGGAAAGAATGCAGATTTGGCAAAACAGCGACTAAACTTACGAATCCCCTTTCTAGGGTCATCAGGGTCCAGGGTAGATCATCTAGAGATAGAGGGAACAGAAGATAGTTTCAGAGGCTATCTATTATAAACGGCTCCTATTGACTTCTTAGCACAAGAAGAAAAATATATTTAGTATTCGGAGGCAAAAGATCTTGGGTGCTCCAAGCCTAGGATAATATCATATCTGACTCACAATTCTTAGAAAGATCCTTTGGGTCTATTTTCTTTTCTTTCTTTCTTTCCTTCCTTCTTTCTTTCTTTCTCTCTTCTTTTTGTTTGTTTTGGAATTGGAGTCTCACTCCCTTGCCCAGGTTGGACTGCAGTGGCACGTTCACGGTCACCCCAGCTTCAACCTGCTGGACTCCAGCGATCCTTCCATCTCAACCTTCCAAGTAGCTACCACACCCGGCTAATTTTTTAATTTATTTTAGACACGAGTTCTCACCATGTTGCCCAGGCTGGTCTCAAACCTGTGAGCTCAGGCAATCCTCTTGCCCTGGCCTCCCAAAATGCTGGGATTACAGGCTTGAGCCACTGAGCCAGGCCCTATTTTCAATATGTTAACTAAATGCCTGGAAAACAGTAGGGTTTGAGCAATGATAGCAGAATGAATGTTTATGGAAGGTCAATTGTCTGACCTCTGGTACTATATTGTTGTGAGAAATATTCTCAGAATTTGTTGTTAAAGTAATATACAGATTAAGCATTCCTAATTTAAAAATAAAAAATGCTCCAAAATTCAAAGATTTTTGAGTGCAGACATGATGTTCAAAGGAAATGCCTACTAGAGCATTTTAGATTTTAGGATTAGGGCTGATCAACTGATAAGTATAATGCAAATATTCTGAAATTTAAAAAGTAATTCAAAATCCAAAACACATCTGGTCCCAAGCATTTTGGATAAGGGATACCCAATCTATATTTCAATTATTTGCTTGTTTGCTCTGCCATCAAGAATGTGTTTCTTCAAGAAAGAAATTGTGTCTTGTCCATGTCCATCACCCCAATGGCTAACGTAGTTCCAGACATCCAGTAAGCGCTCAGTGTTTTCAGAATGAACAAACCAAGTAAGGCCAGTTACTTATTGTCTCATAGCCCAGGTGAGAAAGGACTGGAATTTGAGAAAGGACTCTCACTGAATAGGATCTAGGTGGATAGATTTCATCACAGATGTAAATAGAGGTCACAGCAGCGTGTCCAGTGGGATTGAGTGACAGCAGGTTATACAGCAGTTTAGATATCCACAAGGGGTTACAAAGGAAGTGCTGGTCTTTCCAAACAGATAGGTGAAATATGAGGCAATTCATTCCTACAAGAAAGATAATACATTGCGATGAGAGATTTCATTACAGAGAAGGGTCCAAGGTAGTGCTTCAGGATTCAGCACTGAGGCACACCTTCCTGAGAAAAGCAGTGGCAGGTAACAAGAAGATCAAGTTGAACCTTGGTCATCAGACTTGGGTATCTGGGGTACTGGGGAACAGATAACTAAGACTTAGGAACAGACTGGAATCCGTTTACCAAAACTAAAGAAGAGGCAAAGAAAACAGGATCAAGCCACAGCTTGTGGACATGAGGCATGTGAAACTCTTTAGCATCACTTCAGGATTTGTGCTGTAAGTCAAGATAATGGTAAAACTGCAGAAGGGCTTTATGTGGCCACAGCTCAGAAAAAAAGAGACAGAAACTCAAAACTAGAACTGAGCTAACATTTGTAAAAGTGGATTTGAATGCTCATTCTACTAACAAATGCTAATTTATTTTTCTAATACTTATTTTAGGACATTTACAAGAGTTATTTAAAAATATTTATTTATCTGTTTATTATTATTATTTTGCAGAGACAGCAACTCACTATGTTGGTTTCCTGAGTTCTAGTGATCTTCCTGCCTCAGTCTCCTAAAATGCTAGATTATAAGTGTGAGCCATCATGCCCAGCCAGAAATAATTTTTTAAACATCCATGATAGAAAATTCTTTTTTCTCACTTGGGAACATCTTTGGAAAAGGTGTATTATTTATAAAAGTTGAACTATTAGAGAGATCTGGGGAAAAGCTTTCAGAAGGTGTTTTCTTCAACTATGTCTTACAGATAGTTGTATTCTTAAAATAATGACTTGACATATGTGTATACATCTTTAGTTTAATATCTTACCCAATTGTCCAACAAACTAATTCAATGTTGTTTGCGATGCATTAAATGAACAAAAGATAAACTGGGTAATAGAGAATGCAGAGAGCCTAGTGGCCCATGAAATCACTGGATTTGCAAAGTGATTTTCTTTTCAGCACTGTGCACTATCTGAGAACAAAATCTGTTGGCAAAGCACTTTAGTGGCAACCAATGGATTAGAATACAGAGACATTAGGGATGCCACACAGGGTCCAACAATGGCCCATCCAGGCCAGCCTATTACAGAGACAACATAAGAGGATTTGGGGAGAGCAAGGCTGTCTGATGCGGTACCAGTTTACACCGTTAGAAGTATTTAACACATCTTTTGAAATCACTTAGTGAACTAATATGCAACTCTAATCTACCATTTTCTACAAATTCCTGGATTTTTTTCCCCCACAGCTCCCCCTCTTTGTGTTAGAGTTCCATAAATGCAATACCCAATATGTAAAGAGAAAAGTAACTTTCCCGGTTTTCTGCTTGCAGAACTTGTTTGCTAAAACCTGAAACTCTTACTTATCCTTCAGACTATCTCCTTTACTCTTTTCTCTGCAGCAGTAGTTCTCAATGTGTGGTCCCCAGACCAGATGCATCAGCTGGGAATTTGTTAGAAATGCAAATTCTCAGAACTCATTCGTGACCTGCTGAATCAGAAATTCTGGGATTGGACCCAGGAGCCTGTATTTTCCAGATGTCACCATGGCAGGCTCAAGATTGAGAACTACTGCTTTACAATAAGTTTACCCTCTGGCAAAAACCATATAATTGCACTTACTTTTTAGTTTAATAATTACTTATCTTGGTGACTTCTAATTCATCTGATATTTCTGTTGGTAACAAAACCAACAAAAACATTAAGAATTGGGTACACTGAAATACAAAATGAGAGTGAAGGAGAAACATTGGTAGTGAAATCAACAAACATAGCGCAATTTAAGGCCATTTAATTTGTAGACTGGCATTATACCTTAAAAGCCCAATGAACATCCCATTATAAAAGCACAATCCCAAAGATGATGATTTCTAGTGAAGAGCTTAAGTCACAAACAGAGGAGTAACTCATATTCATTGGATCCAAATTCCCCTGATCAAAGCACAAATTATTAAGGCATTTGGAGACATTTTATCAAAATGAAAATGAATGCGTTTCACAAATAATGGAGCAAACTTAGATATATGAAACATTTATTTTGAATATCTGAAGATATTAGAAATGTGTCTTTATATTGCTCTATTTGTCTCCTTTGAAATATAAAACAATGTTGTCCATTAGCTTTTTAGCATAGAACAAGACTGAAGAAGTCTATGCTTTTGGATGAAATTTTATATGCACACTATCTTATGTGTTTAACCATCATGGTGTCCATTGTTTATATATAAAACTTTCTTTTACCTTAAGTGCAAAATTCACAACCTATACCTTCTACTGAGTTGTGCCTCAGTAGTAGTTGAAGTCTGATTTCATCATGTTCAACGGGTGTTTGTTGAAGAAGAAAATACGTGCCTGTGTTCTGCTGTACATTTCTGGCCATATTGACCAGCACAGCATACAAATCCTAGACTAGCTGTGTCACAGATTGACACAATGGCAGAAAGACTATCTCAGAATCTATATCCTTGCAGAAGCAGATTATTCAGTCACTCAACTAAAGAATAAAACATGGTTAAATTCAATTGGAAAAAGAAGTTGAAATGTTCTCATATTCTTTGTCACTTACTATCTGATTGGTTTTTATCCATTCAGTTGCTCTTCTCTGGATTTTAAATAGGATTTTTAATAACAAATGTGAAGCAATTCCATAGTCAAACTGTTCATGTTCTTTACATTTCTGTTCTTGATAATTTCATGCTTGTCTTTGAATACGGACATAATGGTTTGACCTAATATTCATAATGGCCGTGCCTTGAGTTATCATGTTTTGCAAGAGGGCAGGTTTATATTGATCTGATACACATTTTTTTCCAATCTTTGTGTGACAATCTGCAAGACCCTCTCTTGAGGGTGGCTCACAACCAAGCAGGTGTAGGAATTTGTCCTGGCTTTGTTAGCAACAAGAACCAGCAAAAGGGAGTAGTCACTCATCACCTGTATATATAGACACCAAACTTTATCTAAAGAAAAATCCAAAGAACAAAAGTTAAGACTATATAGAATCAGAAGTCTGCTGCTATGGGTACATTGGTGATAAAAGTTAATAAACCTGGGAGTTTTACAATAGCTAGATTGTCAGGAGGGGATTAACAATATGTTCTCGTATTAAGCGAACAGGAGAAAATAATGTCCTGTTGATACATGTATTTAAAATACAGTGGGACATGTTAGGAGAAAGAAAGATCAGTTTGTTGGCTCTGGAACAAAGGGAGGTAGTTCTGAGAGAACTAGAGGTACCAGACTTGAGATTCAAGTGTAGCAGTAACTCAGTTTGCTCTTTATAGATACTTTAAGTATGAAAAATTTAATTTTATTATTGTAGGTACTGCATATTCACTGTTAAAACAAACTTACAGAAATGTATAATACAAAGTATTATAATACAAAGTCCCTTGAATTAAGGTGGTTACACATCTTGACTTCCTCTTGACACTCCTGTATCACATTGATGGCTCCTATATAAATATTAACAGCATTCCCTGTAACTCACAAAAGTGCTCTGGGATGTGTATATGTATAGTTTTTGCTTTTTTGTTCGTTTGTTTTGAGACAAGGTCCTACTCTGTCACTCAGTCAGGAATGCAGTGGTGTGATCATAACTCACTACAACCTTGAACTCCTAGACTCAAGCCATCCTCCCACATCAGCCTCCCAGGTAGCTGGAACTACAAGCATGCACCACTATTCTCAGCTGATTTTTAAAAATTCTTCTGTGGAGATTGGGTCTTGCTATGCTTTCCAGACTGGTCTCAACCTTCTGGCCTCAAGTGGGGTCCTCCTGCTTTGGTCTCCCAAAGTACTGGGATTAAAGGAGTGAGTCACTATGCCCAGCCTGTTTTTACTGCTGTCTGTTTATTTTGCAAAAATGAAATGATATTAAAAGCTCCGAAAACAACCACTGGGGAGAGGAGAACGTATTCAGTAAATAGAGTGAAAACTGGTGCTGGGAAAACTGATCACATGCAGAAGATTGGAACAGGACCCCTACCTAGCACCATACACAAAAATTAACTCTAAATGTAAATCCTCGAACTATAAGAATCTTAGAAAACACAGGAAACACCCTTATGGAAATTGGAACTGGCAACCAATTCCTGATCAAAACCCTAAGTGCCCATACCATCAGAAATAAGATAGACAAGTGGGACCTCATCAGACTGACGAGCTTCTGCAAAGCAAAAGAAACCATCAAGAGAACAGGGAGACAGCCCACAGACTGGGAAAAAATATTTGCCAATGGTATATCTGACAAAGGACTAACATCTAGGATCTACAAGGAACTCAAATGCACCGAAAAGAAAAAAATAATAGCCCCACTAAAAAGTGGGCAAAAGACATGAATAGACACTTCTCAAAAGAAGATATGTGGACAGCCAACAAACACATAAAAAAGTGCTCAGTCTCACTCATCATCAGAGAAATGCAAATCAAAACCACATTGAGATACTACCTAACCCCAGTTAGAATGGCTATCATTAACAAAGCAAACAACAATAGATGCTGGCGAGGATGTGGAGAAAAAGAAACACTTCCACACTGCTGGTGGGAATGCAAATTAGTGCAACCTCTTTGGAAGACTGTGTGGCGATTTCTGAAAGAACTAGAAATTGACCTTCCATATGACCCAGCAGTCCTCCTATTGGGAATATACCCGGAGGAACTCAAATCATTCTACAAAAAAGATACCTGCACATGCATGTTTGTTGCAGCTCTATTCACACTAGTGAAAACATGGAACTAACCATGTTGCCCATCAAAGCTGGACTGGATAAAAAAAATTTGATACATATACACAATGGCATATTATGCAGCCATAAAGAAGGACAAACATATGGAGTTTGCAGCACCTTGGATGGATTTAGAGTCCCTCATACTCAGTGATCTATCACAGAAACAAAGACCAGAGTACCTATGTTTTCATTCATAAGCGGACCTTGAACAATTATTATAATACTATAAGAAAGGGATTGGCAAACTGGGAATCCCTAGTGGGAAAGTGTCAGGGGAAGGGGAGTGGCATTGGCAGTTGAGGGAAACTGCTAGGGATGGGAGTGGCATACCTCATCAACAAGGGTACCTGCATAATCAACGTTTGTATACCTAACCCTGAATTGTGCCCCACATCTTTATAATAATAATTTTTAAAAATAGAAATGCAGATGCCGGTATTGTTGAGGCCAATCCTACAGCCTTGAAGTGCAGATGTCCGCATTAAATCAGTCACTCTCTGGGCATTGTTAATCACTTGTCCCTGAAATGTAGTTTTACGAAAGTAAACCCTGAATAGGAGAGGAAGATTCCAAACTAGGACCCCCTATTAGAAGCCTTAGTCTAAGATTGAAATGTCAGGATTAGCTTTGAAAGTAGACCACTTCCTTCTACATGGCTATGAATCTTCTTATGAGGGAGAAATCTGGCACGGTAGTTAGAGTAACCGTTATTAATGCAATTGTATAAAGCAAGTATTTACGTCCCAGAATTTTGAATCAGAATCCTTGAGAATGAGGCCTAAACATATATGCTTTTATTTTTTATAAATTCACATTACCAGATTCAAAAGTATACTACAAGGTTTTAGCAAGCAAAATAGCATGGAACTGGTATAAAAATAGATGCATAGGTCAGTGGAATAGAATAGAGAACCCAGAAAAAAAAGCCACATTCCTACAGCCAACTGATTTTCAACAAAGTCAACAAAAACATACACTGGGGAAAGGATAACCTTTTCAATAAATAGTGCTGGGAAAATTGGATAGTCACTGATAGGGTTTGTAGAGGAATGGGAGAGGAGGCTGCAGTTAAAACAACTCATCATATAAACCTTGCAAATGGAGCACAGAGTTGCAATGGCCCAAAAGCTAACACTGTGCTCTAACAGCATCCTGTTACTAATTGCTTTACTGCCAATATTTGCTTTCCTGAGACCTGCATCCCAAAGCTATATGACTGATAGCCTGGCACTGACCTAGTATTAGCAGAATATTGTAGGTGCTGCTATCTCTTTAAAGATCACTTTATATTCCATAAGTTCCTCATTGTCTCCCCACTGCAGAATGATTGTGGTTTCTGTCCCTACCAAGTCCCCATGTAACTAAACATGACCATCAATAGCATTCGTGGATCTCTGGAGTTGCTACCCTATCTGGACTCTGTAATTTTTGTTATCAAAATTTGAAAACCACAATAGAAAGCATGCACCTAGCTCCACTAACCAATGATAAAGTCTTCCATTAATGTACACATTTGATTTCCTGAATATTCATGCCTCATTCCTGACTTCATTCTCATTCATTTCCCAAGTTGCCAGGCAGCCTGAACTGTCAAATCCATGCAAGTCACTTCAGCCTAGTCATGTCCTACTATTACTCAACTCACATCTTTGACATTGTTGTTGCTGCCATTTTAAGATAATGGGTAAATTGAACATATTTATACGCTAAAGTGAAGAACAAGAGAGTGAAGAATCAGAAAAAAGAAGAAAGATTGATGAAACTAGGTTCTTCTTTGTGGGATGGGACTAGGGGTAAAAGCAGAGCTGATATCAGACAGTGATTGGAATACAATATGCTGAGGGAAAGATTGTTTAAGTATAGAATTCTGAATCTCCAAATTGTGTTCTTGGCTGTTCACTTAATAGGAAAATGAATGAACAAGACAAATAAGGAAACCTGACCTCATCGATATTCCCTCTATTTTCTGATATCGTATTCTGTCTTTCTCCACTAATTACTTCACCTTAGTCTAAAATCATACTCAAGTTATTCATTGTCTAACATGACAACTAAAATCACAGCAAGGGCAAAGATATGACTTGGGTCAAACACAGGCAAGTGACCTCATTTGATTACTATGAGGCTTTGAGTCAAAAGCTCAGCTCAGTCACCTGTTTGGCAAGACTTGTCCTTGGGTAATATGTTTGCTTAGCTGAAGACAAGCCTGAGACCTGGAAGCCAAACAGATTGAACCACCTTTGTTCCTGACTCTGTAAACTCATGCCTGAATTCCAAGCCATTCTGTCAAAAAAAAAAAACTCTGATAAAAGGAGAGAGTGGTCCAAGGAGAACCTGTAACCAAGGAGGAGAGACAAGCACAAGAGTACAAGAGAGTTTACCAAGCCTAGAGCAGAGACGGTGCAGGCTTTATGCCACAAAACTTTGTAATGTCAAGGGCAGCTTCCAAGTCTTGAGGGCTCCAAGCTTTGTGGGGAAAATCCAGACAAAGCAAAGGAGTAGCCCAAGAGAAAGAAAGATAGATGTCAGGACCTCTATCCAAGGATTTCCACCAGTGGAAGAAAGAGACATGAGAGAAACAAAAACTTAAAGCCGAGGAGTTTTCTTTTGAAAGCTCTTGGATGAAAGAGATGAAGACTTATTTACATTCTTTCTGCTAAGACTCTATCCTTTGAAAAATATAGTCCAATCAGAGAAGAGAAGGCGATCAGGGGTATCCAAATAGGAAAAGAGGAAGTCAAGCTATCTCTATTTGCAGATGACATGATGTATACCTTGAAAACCCAAGAGAATCTGCCAAAAACCTCCTTGCACTGATAAAGGACTTTGGCAAAGACTCAGGGTACAAAATAAATGTACAAAAGACAATCGCATTTCTATACACCCATAATAAACAAACAGAAACTCAAATAAAAAGCACAATTCCATTTACAAAGCCACAAAAAAAATGAAATACCTTGGCATCTTCCTAACCAGAGACATAAAAGACCTTTACAATGAAAACTACAAAACACTGCTCAAAGAAATCAAAGATGACACAAACAAGTGGAAAAATATTCCATGCTCATGGATTGGAAGAATCAACATTGTTAAGATGTCCATTTTACCTAAGGCAATCTACAAATTTAATGCAATACCCATCAAATTACCAGCAACATTCTTCTCAGACCTAGAACAAACAATACAGGAATTCATATGGAAACATAAATGACCAAGAATAGCCAAAACAATCCTCAGCTAAAAAAAAAAAAAAAAGCAGGAGGTATCACACTCCCAGACATTAAACTATATTATAAAGCTACAATAATCAAAACAGCCTGGTATTGGTACAAGAACAGGCATATAAACCAATAGAATAGAATTGAGATTCCAGAAGCAAAACCTCAATTTCTCAACCAACTCATCTTTGACAAAGCCTCCACCACTCACTACTGGGGAGAGGAGAACCTATTTAGTAAATGGTGGTGGGAAAACTAGTTGACCACATGCAGAAGATTAAAACAGGACCCTACCAATCCCCATACACAAAAATTAACTCTAAATGAATCACAGACCTAAATGTAAAACCTCTAACTGTAAGGACCTTGGAAAGTATGGGAGACACTCTTATGGAAGTTGGAACCGGCAACCAATTCCTGATCAAAACCCAAAGTGTCCAGGCCTTAAGAGATAAGATAGACAAGTGGGACCTCATTAAACTGACAAGTTTCTGCAAGCCAAAGAAACCATCAAGAGAACAGGGAGACAGCCCACAGACTGGGAAAAATTATTTGCCAACTCCATGTCTGACAAAGAACTAACATCAAGGATCTACAAGGAACTCAAACATGTTGAAAAGAAAAAATCAAGCAGCCCTATTACAAAGTGAGCTAAAGATATGAATAGACACTTCTCAAAAGAAGACATAAGGGAAGACAACAGATATATGAAAAAATATTCAGCCTCACTAATCATCAAGGAGATGCACTTAAAACTATACTGAGACGCCACCTAACTCCAGTCAGAATGGCCATCATCAATAACTCAAAAAATAACAGATGCTGGAGAAGATGTTGCAAAAAGGAAACACTTCTACACTGTTGGTGGGAATGCAAACTAGTTCAGCCTCTGTGGAAATCAGTATGGCAATTCCTAAAAATTCTAAAAATCGACCTTCCACATGATCCCGCAATCCCCCTACTGGGAATATACCTGGAAGAACTCAGGTCACTCTATGAAAAAGATAATTGCACATGTATGTTTATTGCAGCATTTTTCACAATAGCAAGAACATGGAACCAACCGTGCTGCCCATCAAAAGAGGACTGGATTAAAAAATGTGGTACATATACACCGTGGAATACTACACAGCCATAAAGAAGAACAAAATCATGAACTTTGCAGCAACCTGAATGGAATTAGAGTTTATAATACTGAGTGATCTCTCACACAAACAAAGAGCTTAGTATCACATGTTCTCACTCATAAGTGGACTTTGAACAACTACCGTATTACTATAAGAAAAGGATTGAAAGTGGCAGGAAACTGCAGGGAGGTAGGTGGGGGGTGGGGAGGTGGGATTGACAGTAGTCGACATCTGCCTGGGAAAGGGGGGGCACACCTCATCAATAAGGGTACCTGCATGGTGAATATTTGTATACCTAGTCCTGAACTGTACCCCACAATTTTAAATAAAAATTAAAAGAGAAAAAAAATAATCTCTATCACTGGAGACTTATATTTAGTCAGCTGGTACAAGAGAAATATAGTCAGAAAAGTATATTTCCTGTCTCACAAAGCAGGCA
>CAUYQG010007535.1:0-14136 GCA_963574415.1 Tarsius wallacei | reverse complement strand
TGACATAAGAAACATCAGGACTGTTTAAACATTTGGATCTTACCATATTCTATTCAGTTTTTATATTTATTTTGAAAAATTTTGGTTTTTGTCCAGGTACTATCAATTTTTTTTTCAACCTTAAATTTTTTATTTTTAAATTGTGGGGTACAATTCAGGGTTAGGTATACAAATATTCATTGTGCAGGTACCCTTGTTGATGAGGTGTGTCCCTCTTCCCCAGGCAGTTTCCCACTACTACTGATCCTACCTCCCCACTGTCCTACGCCCCCTGTGTTTCCTGCTGCTGTCAATCCTTTTCTTATAGCATTACGATAGTTGTTCAAGATCCACTTAGGAGTGAGAATGTGTGATACTCAGTTCTTTGTTTCTGTGAAAGATCACTCAGTATTATAGACTCTAAGTCCATCTGGGTTGCTGCGAAGTTCATGATTTTGTTCTTCTTTATGTCTGCATAATATTCCATTGTATGTATGTACCATGTTTTTTAAATCCAGTCCTCTTTTGTTGGGCAGCACAGTTGGTTCCATGTTCTTGCTATTGTGAACAATGTTGCTATAAACATCCGTGTGTAGGTATCTTTTTTGTAGAGTGATTTGAGTTCCTCCAGGTATATTCCTAGTAGGGGGATTTTGGGATCATGTGGAAGGTTGATTTTGAGAACTTTTAGGAATTGCCACCCTGTTTTCCACAGAAACTGTACTAGTTTATACTGTCACCAACTGTGTAGAAGTGTTCCCTTTTCCCTGCATCCTCTCCAGCATCTGTTGTTTTTTGAGTTATTGATGATGGCCGTTCTGACTGGAGTTAGGTGGAATCTCATTGTAGTTTTAATTTGCATTTCTTTGATGACTAGTGAGGCAGAACATTTGTTCACATATCTGTTGGCTGTTCGTATGTCTTCTTTTGAGAAGTGTCTGTTCATATCTTTTGCCTACTTTGTAATGGAGCTGTTTGTTTTTTTCCTTTCAGCACATTGGAGTTCCTTGTAGATCCTAGATGCACTATCACTTTTAATGAGGAATGAAGAATTGCATGTCACTATATTTATACTCTTTGAAAAACAGTCATTTAGTCAGCTACTTGACAACTGTTGATTGATACCAGCTATGTGCCAGACACTGTTTAAGGCACTGGACATGTATCAGTGAATAAATAAGGCAAACATTTTCCAGGTTCTTATAGTTTAGTGATGAGCAAGTGAGTGTGTTAACATTTAGATTGTAAACAGCAAAACACTAAGAGAAATAGGCCCTGGTATGGGAATCAGATTGAGGGAAGGCAGAAAGAAGTATAGTGCGGGAATTGCAATTTCAAATGTTGTGGTCAGGGAGACACTAACTGAAAAGATAAGATCTGAAAAAAGACTTGAAGGAAGTGAGAAGAGAATTCCAGGGAGAGAATAGCAAGGGCAGAGACCCTGAGTCAGGAGATTGCTGTATTCAAGGGAGGGCAATGGAGCTCAGTTTGACTGGAGTGGAGTGGGGGAGAGGGAGCATAGCAGTAGATTCTGTAGGGCAAGAGTCAGCAAACCAGTGCAGCCTGTTTTTGTGAATAAAGTTTTATTGGAATGTAGCCATGCCCGTTTGTTTATATATTTACGGTGGTTGCTTTTGTGCTACAACTGCAGAGTGGAGTAGATGAGGGAGATACGATCTCTCCCACAAATACTAACTTATTTACTGTTTGGACTTTTTTTTTTTTTTACTTCAATAACATTTATTAAGTAGTCTGCTTATATAGATATTCAATATACATTGGTTAAAAAATATATATAAAGGGAAAAGGCAGCAAATATATGAGAAATATCCCCAAGAATATGGGCAAAGAAAATACACAAATGGAGAAATCAGAATAGCCCATTTTTGGGGGGGTGGTAGGGATGGATCATACCATTTTACTGAGGAGAATAGAGGGGTAAGAAGCGTTGAGGACTCTGAGATCAGCTGTCACAGAGCTCTTTCTTGATTAAGAGTGTCAGTTGACCACTTGCTCTGCAAAATAATATATTTAATATGATTATACTTCTCCTGTCCTCCATATTCCAATGACCAGTTTTGTGGTTCATATTACTAATATTTTGTCAGAGTTTATAATATTTACAGCTTTTGGCAATCATACAAGGGAACTTCAAAAAGTGTGTGGAAAGTGAAATTGAAAGATAAAAATTTAAAATATAAACTCTATTTCCCACCTGCATGGAAAAATGTGGTACATATACACGATGGAATACTACACAGCCATAAAAAAGAACAAAATCATGAATTTTGATGGGACTAGAGTCTATAATACTGAGTGATCTCTCACTGAAACAAAGATCTGAGTATCACATGTTCTCACTCATATAGTGGACCTTGAACATCTATCAACACTATAAGAAAAGGGTTGACAGTGGTGGGAAACTATGGGGCGGTAGGGAGGGGAAGGGAGGTGGGATTAACAGTAGTCAATATCTGTCTGGGGATGGGGAGACACCCCTTATCAACAAGGGTGCCTGAACGATGCATATTTGTATACCTAACCCTTAACTGTTTGGCCTTTTATAGGAAATGCTTGCTGGCCCCTGATGTAGGGAGGGCCTTATAAGCCATTGTAAGGACATTGGCTTTGGCTCTGACAGAAATGAGAAACCGTGGAAGGTTTGAGCAAAAGAGTAATGGGATCTGACTTATGTTTTGAAAAGGATCATGATGGCTGCTAAGTTGACAAATTTGAGGGGGCAAAAGTGGGAGCAGAAAAACCAATTAGGACTGCAGTTTGAAAGGTGCATCAAGGTTATCCCAGGACACCACAGTAGATTCAACTGAGTATAGCAGGATATTTTAAATTCATGAAGGATTCAAAGCAGTACTGGGTGTAGCAGGATATTTTAAATTTGAGGAGTCATAGAAATACTTGATATGTGTAGTGTGTGAACTTCTACCCAGTAAAACAGTTTTAACATCTGGTCATGGTATGTTCCTTTCAATGATGCCATATCTTTGTGAAGCTGGATTTTTGGCAGTAGCTGTGAAAAAAAAATTTTGAAGTATCCTATGAAAATCAGTGTGGAACAGGAAATGAGCCTGGCAGTGTCTAATGTGATTCCAAGGTTTGACACATACAGTGCCCAACAGACACACATATCTCATCAGAAAGTGTTATGTTTAAGAGTGAAATCAAATTTTTTAAAGCTAATATGTATTATTTTTACATGACTACATAGTTGTTAGAATATTGTTTTAGGTTCCATTGTTTTAGGTGAGCTCTAACAAATCACCACAAAATTGGTGGCTTAAAAAAAGAAAAATGAATTCTTACAGTTCTAGAGCCCAGAAGTGTGAAATTAGCATCAGTGGGGCAAAATTAAGGTGTTGAGAGGGCTCTACTTCCTCAGAGGCTTTGGGGAGAACTTATTCCTTGCCTTTTTCAGCTTCTGGTGGCTGCCAGTATTCTTTGGCTGGCACTTCCATGTGTGCATCACTTCCATGTGTGTCTGTGTGTTCCATTGCCTTTCACTTCTTCTGTCTGTATTAAATTTCCATCTGCCTTCATTTCATCAGGGCACATGTGGTTGCATTTAGGGCTCACCCTAATAATCCAGGATCATCTCCTCATCTCAAGATCTTTTATCACATCCACAGTTCAGATACTGTAGCATTTAGAAGTTCAGAGATTAGGACCTGATCTTTTTGGGTGGCCATTATTCAGCCTACTATAGGTGTAAATACTTATTAAATTGTTGGCACCCAACTACTTAATAAATGGGACTGTTAAGTACTTCCTTTGGCCTACGGATGAGATAAGAAGGGCTTGATAGGTCTAGAAAGGTAGGGAACCTCTGAGTTGTGAGAAAGATATTTGAATAATTCAGGCAGGAAATGATGAGTGCTTGAACTAAAGTAAAAATGGAAGACTATGGTTAGAAGTAAAAAGGTTTTAGATGCAATTAGGGCTGTTGAAATTTGTTGATGTTCTGGGTATGCAGTTGGGAGGGAGAGACAAGAGTCTAATGACTTCAAAAATTTCTGACCTGAGCAACTGGAATAGTGGTATTACCATTAACTGAGATGAAGAAAACTGTGTGTGGATCAGTTTTGTGTGTGTGTGTGTGTGTGTGTGTGTGTGTGTGTGTGTGTGTAGGAGGTGAGATTGGAGTTTCAGTTTCATTCATGTTTTAAAAAGTAGATGCAAAGAGAAGCAAAAGAGAGAAGGAACATAATACTTTTCTGACCAGAGCCTGTCTCTGGATTCTTCATATGCCTGGCAGAGTTATTCCACTTCTCATAACAAGCCAAATGTCTCTCAACCCATGAGCCCTCTAGGCTATTTTAGCTTCTCACTCAAGACATGGATTGAGCAAGTATAGGCAAGAAGTGCCATGGTAGACAGAGGAGACTCAGGAAGAATTGTCTGATTCAGAGTCTTAACTCGTTTGGGGCATATAGAGCTCTGCTTCATGAAAGTCAGGCTCAATTTCTTGACATTAAAATAATTGTCAAGAAATTGAGCCTGACTTCAGAAAGAAGGAGGCAGCATTGTAGATTTGAATCTGCCAGAATCCTCTTATGGAAATATATCAAACAAAATCAAAACCTGCATAGCATTTACCACCAAACTAGAGGACAGAGTTCTTCCTCTGAATCTCAACAGGCACCAGATCTGCCTGTTATGACACTAGAGAGAGTGGCAGACAGGAGCCCTTCAAAGAGCCAGCAGGTGTTCACTGGAAGCACAGTGGGCCTATTTGAGAACAGCAACTAAAACTGCCAGGGGTTTGCCTGTCCTAAAGTAAGTACAGGGGCCAGTAGTAGATTCTAAAGGGCTGAAGCAGTCTAGCCCCTCCCCATTGAACCTGAGCCACCAGAGCTCCTTTTCAGGACACAGCCCATCACAGAAAAGAAACTGTCAAGAGGAATAGCAAACACAAAGGATAAAAGTTAGCAAAGGAGCAGAGGCTGGAAATCTCAGAAAGCAAGCCACCATGTTTTTTAAAAAAATAATTATTAACAAAACAGGCCAGGTATGGTGGCTACTGCCTATAATCCCAGCACTTTTGCAGCTTGAGGAAAGAGGATCCCTTGAGCCCAGGAGTTTGAGACCAGCCTGGACAACATAGCAAGACCTCATCTAAAAAAAAAAAAAAATTGGCAGAGTGGTGGTGCATGCCTGTAGTCCCAGCTACTCAGAGGCCGAGGCAGGAAGATTTCTTGAGCTCAGGAGTTTGTTGTGCCACTGCATTCTGGCCTGGGTGACAGAGTGAAACCCAAACTTAACAAAAACGACAACAACAAAAAGCTTAAAAAGAGCACAAGAGTGAATGAACATAATGGATAATGTCTTACAAAAGAAGTAAAAAAAATAAAAAACTCAATAGAAGAGGAAAAACAAAAACAAGACCCAGAACAATAGTAAAAAACATAATGCAAATACATATACATATAGGAATTTTAGCGTAATATAAAAGAGGTATTTCAAATCGATGGGACAGATTATTCAGTAACCCATGATACAAGCACATTAGGGTACAAATGAGTAACGTCTCTGGACGAATTCTCAAAGTGGCAAAAATAGGTATCTCAAAGGGAGAAGTGAAGTGGGTGACTTTGAAACGTGGAGAGAAGGGTAATGTTGCCCTTTTGTATCTTTCTGATGTTCTATCATGTGAAACTATTACCTCTGAGGTCCAAATGCCTGCATTCCAATCCCAGCTCCCCTACTCGTTAGCTCTCAATCTTGACCAAATTCTCAATACACTCTACATCCTCAACTATGAAATGGGGTGAACTAAGCCAGGTGATACCTGACACAGAATAAAATCCCAATAAGTGTAAATTACTAGTGGAAGCAACCCAAATGTCCAGCAACTGATAATGGATAAGCAAATGTGGTATAGTGATAGGATACTATGCAGTCATGAAAAGGAATGAAGCACTGGCACACACTAGAACATCGGTACACCTTTAAAATATTATGCTAAGTGAAAGAAGCCAGATAGCAAAGGTCACATACTGTGATTCCATTTATATGAAATGTCTAGGAAAGACAAATCCATAGATAATGGAGTGAACTTGGGGCCAGAGGGAGGAGGGGATAGGGAGTGACTGATTGGTAACTGGTCCAGGAGTTTCTTTTGGGAATGATAAAAATGCTATGGACCAGATAGTTTTGGTGGTTGCACCACCCTTATTTACCAAATGCCACTGAATTATACCTATTTGAAGTGAATTTTATGTTATGTAAATTATATTTCAAAAAATAATTTTATAATAGTAAATTACTGATTCTCCGTGGTGGTGATGTGCTACACCGTCTTTCCCTTTGTCCTCTTCATTTCTTTCTGCCCTCCACCCACTGCCTCCAACTTGCTTTCCCTTCTGCTATGCTTCAGAGCTCCCCAAGGAGCACCTGTAGGCCATTGGGCGCCTGCATCCTGCAGCTCTGAGGGTGACCCAATGTGCAGCTGCGCCCCCCTCTCATTCTATGGGAATGGATGCACCGAGTCAGTTTTTCTTGTGCGTCTTGGTTGAAGGCGTCAGTGCAAGAAGGCTGCATATGCTGGGTTAGTGGGAAGGGACATGACGGGAGCCCTTCAACTTATTATTTAGGCCCTTCCAAAAGTTTGATCCTGTGGGCCGGTAACCTCCGGATGCTGTGCTCTGAAAGCCAGGTTGCCCACTACGGGTGCTTGAAAGCAATGAGGACTTCAGGGGTTCCCATAGGGCTCACATTGAGGCTCCCCCCTTAGCATGCAGTGTGACCCAGCCCATTCTGGAACCTCACTAGCAAAGTAGTAAAGTGATACTGGCTTTGCGTGTTGTTGTGAAAGTTAACTCAAGTAGTGCCTCTTGTTGGCCTTGTCATCATTGTTTAGTAAATGACGATTTATTTTCCAACTGCTGTTTATTTTCTGTGCCTCATACTGTGGCACAGTCGAGGTCCCAGGTTATCAGCTGCCCTAAGATTACTGGGGCCCCTTGCCACTCCCCTGGATGGTTTCCTTATGTTTTATATTCGTCTTTCCCTGCTATAATCATATATGGTTAAGGAAGCCCAAACATATTGGAGGTATGTCTTAAATCATTTTCTAAAATATGTACCTGGTAGGCCATGAGACTTAAGGTCATTCCTTGTGAGAGATATTTTACAATTCTGGGCACCCAGACTCAGCTTCTGTTTTCTTCAACTTTGCCCAAATGTTTTTCTTTAGTTCTAACCTCGGACTCTGTGTTTAACTTCTGCCATTTTCCCATTTCTTGATTGTTTTTATAAGCCCATAAAATCTCTCTCCTTTTGGCCAATCTAATCCTGGACCAGGTTCTTTTTTCCTTCCTCAATTCTCATCCTTTTTTTTCTATTTTCCAATCCATCTTTCAGTTTCTTCTTTCTGATGCACCACTTTACTTCTTGATCACCACTTTACCAAAGAAAAATCACACAGTTAACAGAATGTCAACACTGAAAAGACATCTTTATTAGTTACATGCTGATCAATTCTATTATATTCTTTATTAAGTATTAAAATAATAAAAATGAATCAAGAATTTTGTATCTGTCATGTATATGTGAAAAACTAGCTGGTACCTAAAGTGGTACCAACAATCTTGGCAGATCTTATATTGTATAGTCATAGTATTGAGCAATTTCCATATCCTTTTTTCTCAAGGAAATACTGCACTTTTCCCAAATATATGTATTTAGCAGCAGTCTCATGCTGTTGTTGAGCTTGCCTCTTCATAGCCTCATGCTCTGGCCTCTGCTTTTCTGTGATCGGTGTTGACGTTACTGACTGGTTCAGGAACATTGGGATTCCTTCGTGGGATTGGTTGGAGGCAGAAGTCTTGGAGTAGATTTGGTTTTGAGGCTTGGCTGGTGACTGGAGCTTGATCTCAGCAGTGGAAAAGGCCTATTGTGGAGAGAAGTGCAAGATGATGTTTTGTAGGGTGCAGGCCTAAAAGCAGCAGACCAAGGGATGGTAGACTGGGCAGAATCTGTGAAGCTAGGTCTGATTGCATTGGTTGAAATTGGCTGAGCTGGTCTGGCAGGACCCATCAAATATGTGTTGGTAGGAGCTCATTGGGACGGATTGACTGCAATAGGTTGAGCTGAGTTAGTAGAACCAGGCCTGGCAGAATAAGGTACAGCAGGCCTATGTGTGGCCAGAGACTATGCCTATCAAGGAACAGGCTGAATTTGAGGTTTATCTGGGGTCGCAAAGGACAAAGGTACTAACTTGACCTTCCCTGGTGGCGGCGGCTCATACTCAGATGGAAGTGGAAACTGCTTTTCAGCACTGCCTTTAGTTTCTGGGCTTTGACTTGCATTTTCCCAGGACCTTTACCCTCATTTGGGTGCTCAGCCACAGTCTGAGATCTGCAGATGCTTGGAGTCTTTGGTGTTACTGAGTTTCCCAGGTTGCAGGAGAAAGGGACTCCAGTTTTCCTATTACTCTTCTTCCGCTGTCGATGGAAAACCTGCACAGACTCCAGTTTATGTAAGCCCAGGCAGCTCCAAGGCTTTTAAAAGTTCTCTTGGCTGAGCACAGGTTCATTGTTTTTCCCCGCTTCATCCTGGGAGTGGTTAGCTTTTCTGACTTGGATTTGTTCCATGGCTGCTTACTGTTTTCAGATTTCTTGGAGTTGATTTCTCCAGTTCTTTTGGTCTTTTCTTTCTGTAGTTCCTAGTTTTGCTAATTCTGCTGGATGCAAATTTTTGAGGTCTGCTTTCAGAATGCTTGGTCACATCCACAGGAGCCCTGTCACTGCTGCAGTACTATGAGTAGTCACTTTCCCTCTAATAGGAACTCTGGTTTCTTTGATTGGATTTTGGCCATTGATAGGCTCAAAAGTTTTGCAGTTATTCTTCCTGACTTGATCAGAGGAACCCTTTATGACACTTCACTTTTCTGCATGTAATTCATTTTGATGGCTCTGGTATCTTTGGCTTTGATTCCTGTGGGACCTTTGGATTGATCAAGATATTTTAAGGAATCAAAGAGCTGTGGGAGGTGAATATTCTCTGCCAGTGTCACCAGTGATGTCTATAAAACTACTGCAAGACTCAGTTCCACTTTCAAGTGTCCCTTGGGCCTCATGATGCAGACTGTTCTTTCCAAGGTTGGCATTTTCAGAGTTAGGCTTTTCCTCAAGGCCAAGAGGATCAATGCACACCGGAAGCTAGTGAATATCAGGAATTTCTAAAGGGAGTAGTGGAGTATCTTGGTGTTCTGTTGGGATCTGTTAGGCATCCAGAGGCTTGGAATGCTTGATTTCAATCTAATCCAAATTCTTATTCTCTGATTGTTTGTGGCTTGGAGCTGGAGGCAGTGGCAAGAGATTAGCAGAACTCTGCACTAGAGCTATCAATGACATGTCCTCATGCTAAGGTGGTAAACTACTATCAAGTATTTGGATATTATGCTGCTACAGGACTTGGGGAATACTGGAGTTTGTGGCTGACTAAATGTCTGCCTTGAGGGTTGCAATTTGAGGGTAATCACACTCTCTAGGGATGTTTCCATTACTACAAAGTAGTGAAGAGAGAAGGCACTCCCTGGTAAGCAAGATGCTCTTCCTACACATGAATGCAGCAATTAGACACCTTTCTTTTCTTTTTAAAAAAAGTATATTTTATTTTAAATATGTGGGGTATAATTCAGGATTAGTTATTCAAGTGGACGTCATAGAGGTAAAGTTTGGGCCTCCCTTTGGCCCCACTTTGCCTGGTTTGAGTTCAGATACCCTTATTGGTATTGTGATTCCCCTCTCCACCCTGCCACTGCCAATCCCTTTCTTATAGTATTATGCTAAATGTTCAGAGTCCACTTATGAGTGAGAACATGTGGTGCTCTGTTCTTTGTTTCTGTGGTAGATCACTGAGTATTATAGACTCTAAATCCATCCCAAGTTGTTGTGAAGTCCATATGTTTGTCCTCCTTTATGACTGTGTAATATTCAATAGTAATATTTTTTTATCCAGTCCAGTTTCAATGGGCATCACGATTGGTTCCATGTTTTTGCTATGGTGAATAGTGCTGCAATAAACATGCATGTGCAGGTGTCTTTTTTGTAGAATGCTTTGAGTTCCTCTGGCTATATTCCCAGAAGGGAGATTGGTGAGTCGTGTGGATATTTTTGCCACTCCACGACTTGGGGGGTTCTGGAGTTTATAACAGACCAAGTGTCTGGCAATTTGAGGGAAGTCTCCATCTCCAGGGAAGTTTCCATTACCACAAAGAAATCCAGAATAAAGAAGTCAGTCCCTGGTCAGCAAGATGCTATCCCTACACACCAGTGCAGCAATGAGGCACCTTCCAACAGTGGGCAAGCATTTGTCACTAACTCTTCTTAAGACCATGGACAAGACCCTGTATTAGGAGGTAGGCAGTGACTATTCTGGTTCTAACTAGTTATCATTTGGTGTCATTGTTTGTTAGTTTTCTTTGTATTTCACAGGGCTGTTATAAGTAAAATAAAAAGCGAAAATAATTTTAAAATACAAAATGTTTTATAAAGTGTAGCAGTCTCATAGAGTGTCCTTTCAATACTCTTCACTTTCCTGATACAATAAGAAGATTTCATACCATGGACTAGGACAGAGAGTAGATCTCTTCCTCTTGAAATCTATAATCAAGAAAAGATCCTAAGCCTGCTTGCGTTGGACAGGATCTCTGAGCACGAGGTCTTCAATCCTGTTGTAAATTAAGGAGTGTTAAAATGTCATTACAAAAGCATTCTGAAATGCTTTCCAAAGACACTAAAGTAATAAATCAGGGAAGGAAGTTGGTTATCGTTTGGTGATAGAGGGGAACTAAGCAGCTAGGGTAGCAAAAAGCATGGTATTCCTTGGTGTGCTTTTGGAGTTCTGTTACATTTATCATAGATGTCCCACCTTCCTACTTATCTAGGTATTTTTGTTTTGTGTCTGAAAATGGAGAGCACAGGGCAAGGGTAGTAATTGAAGTCTGGGACTTACATTCTACCTATCTGTGCACTCAGCACTTGTCAGCTTCAGCTTCGACCCTCCTTCTGAATGCTGAGTTTATTCCTCTCCCTTTTTATTGTTTGTATTCACCTTGCAAACATGTTTCTGTGATGGGATGAGCAGACACAGAGTAGTAGATTCCAGAGGAGGAGGTCGGGGGTAGGATATTTATGGACGGAACCTCCTTTAGTACCATCACCATTTCTGGTTAAGGAGCAGGGGTGCTATATCCTGGGTATGACACAGAGCCGTAGGATTGTTGGTAGGGAGCAAGTTCTCCAGACAGAGGCTTCGCTGTGCCTGATATGGAAGTGACAGGCTGTGTCCCTGATTTGTAATTTGTAGTTTGAGATGGTATCCATTGAAGAAGTCTGGCAGACACGGATGGATACAGAGGGACCGTGACATTGGCATACAAAGTTTTATCATACTGGACTGTCATAGACATGGAAGGAACAGTAGTATCCTAGTCCTGGACAGTTGCCGTGAAGTCACTGAGTGAGGATGACTTTTCACTGCTTCTTGTGATATCTCACTCAAAACTATCTTGACAAGAGGCAGTTGAAATGGAGATCTGGCTTTAGGCAGAAACCTCAGCCAGCGTAGTTGTGCTAGAATGCTGGTAAAGGTAGGCACTACCCATGAGTGGCTTGAAAGAGATGCCAGAGACTGTGGGCAATAGCCATGCTGAGCTGATGGCTGGAGCAGAGACTCTGGAGAAGTTGCAGACACTTCCTGTCAGGGAGGCCGCATTGCTCATCACAGGAAGAGAAAACTGTATAGAATTTGTAATTCCAAGTGAAGGTGGATTTTGGAAAATTTCTATAGGAAAAAAGAAGGTGATTGAAAAATTAATGAGTGACAAGTTTCCCCTATATGCGAGAAACAGCATTATCTTAAAGTTGTTGCAATCAGTAAGTTTCTAACACCAATATCCCCCTGAGCTACCCCAAGGCAAATAGTTCATGACAGCTTTAAGTACTGGAGCAGTTTTGTCTTCCTCTGAGGAACTGATTTTGTATACAACTTGAGCACAAATATACACAACACCCATGTGGTTTTTGTTGATACTTTGTTCCTAGGGTAGAAGCCACCTTCTCCCTGCCTTTTCTTGCCCCTGAGCCTGCACTTCTATTCACTTGTAACTACTTTTTAGCTTTGAAGCCTTTTTGAACTAGGAGGTCTGAGGAGAACTGTTCTTTTATTATTATTATCATTATTATTATTTTGAGCTGAAGTCTCACTCTTTTGCTCAGGTTGGAGTGCAGTGGTATGCTCACGGCCACAGCAGTCTTGTTCCACTGGGCTCAGGTGATCCTTTCACCTCAGCCTCCCACATAGCTGAAACTACAGGTGTGTGCCACCATGCCTGGCTAATTTTTTATTTATTGTAGCGAGAAAGTCTTGCCAAGTTGCCCACACTGGTCTTGAATCCCTGGACTCAGGCAATCCTCTTGCCTCCACCTTCCAAATGCTAGGATTACAGGTGTGAGCCACTGTACCCAGCAAGAACTTCTGTTCTAACATTTTCATTTTATGAGTGAGAAAACAGACTCAGAAAAGTCAGATTGACCTGTCCAAGTTTAATGTATCATTTCAGCTTATAGAACCTGACTCCCTTGCCGGGACTCTGCTCTGATCAAAGACCAGAAACTGGGGGAAATAGAACTTTCAATATTAGCATTCTTTGTCCATTTGACAGTAGTAGTGGCTATACTGTTGCAATCTTTAATGCCTCATTTTACTTATGTACGGCACATGCTTTTCCCTAGAGTTCACATTTTCCCCATGCTAGTTACGATTCTAAAGGGTCTTTATTTACCCAGTTAAAGACTGGATTCTAATCCAAGGTCCAAATGACTGCCTATGAGATACTTTCTGAAGAAATACTTTTTGAAAAAAAAAAATTATGTAAACTCTGAGGTTAAGGCTACTCATTTATATACTTGTTATAGTAATAACAGTCATAATTCATATACTGATGAAAGCGCTATATTACATATGATTTATATAAAGAAAGATTTAATAAGTTATGGAACGACAAAAGACAAAAATTGTGAAAAATATATGTAACATCTCAGAACTAAAAATAATATGTGGAGATTAATGAAAAAGAGCATGTAGCAAGCATCAAAGTATAGTAAATTACTTATAAATGAAGGTTTGCTATTTATGTAGGTAATATTATAAAGTTGAATATTATGTATTTCATTTTAGTGAATATTTGAACCCAGAAACAGTTCACATTAGAAATTTATTTGGATTGAATTTCTAACCAGTACATATAAACAGAGAAACTACATTAGTAAAAATTATGTAGCAAGGAGCAAAATACAGCAAATGGGAATGTATAGGTAGCCGTAATATATGTAGAGAATTTTTTCCATAAAAACTGGTACAAAGCAGAGCAAAACAGTAAGTGTAGAGGGCCGCTACTGAGCTCGTTAATATTTCTTTGAATTACCCAGTAATTGACAGATGTGAATCCTAGTGAAAATGGATATTTAAGTTACTATAGCCACATAAGCACAAAATAACACTTAAAAAGGTATCATGGAGGTTCTTATATTTATCCTCAAAACCTAGATTTTAGTCATCTTTAACATTCAAGAAAATGCCATTCCCAAAGTCTAAAAACAACTATCACTGCTAGAATCCAATTAAAACACAATTTGTGATGTGGGAACTCCAGAATATTGTTTTAGGTACATGTGGAATTAGATGTGACTTTTTATTCTTAGATAGGTCTTGCTTTTTGTTCTCGGTCTAAAAACAGTTAATTGTTAATTAGCATGTACTCTGTTTTAGGAAGAAAATTATTGTAAAGACGAAAAGCAACTTTTACATGAAAAGCAACCATTACTTGAAACCTACTTATCACAAAAGGAATTTGTTCTGATGCGAGTTGAGACAAACTTTTTTTTTTAAATTGTAAAGATGGGTACAATTCAGGGTTAGGTATACAAACGTTGATAATGCAGCTACCCTTGTTGATGAGGTGTGCCCTTCCCTCCTCTGGCGGTTTCCCTCAACTTTCAATCCCACTCCCCCTATCCTGACAGGTTCCCACTACTACCAATCCCTTTCTTATAGTATTATAATTGTTCAAGGTCCACTTATGAGTGAGAACATATGGTACTCTGTTCTTTGTTTCTGTGATAGATCACTGAGTAT
>CAUYQG010007534.1:0-13110 GCA_963574415.1 Tarsius wallacei | reverse complement strand
TACAAGGTACAAAATGTGTGTGCTCTAACTGTTCCACTGACCAGTCATTCCCTCATCTCCCTCCCTCTAAGTCTTCTCTATTTCCTGAGATATAACAACTTATTCTTTGAGACTTTGAAGCCAGGCATTGACATCTGCTTTCTAGCCATGAAAGTCTTAGATAGAATCTTCTTCCAGTAGAAGTCTGTTTCACTAACATTGAAACTCTGTTGTTTAGAGTAGCCACCTTCATCAATTATCCAAGCTAGATCTTCTGGATAACTTTCTGTAGCTTCTCTATCAACACTTACTGCTTCACTTTGCACTTTTATGTTATGTTATGAAGGTGACTTTCCTTCAATCTTATAAAACAACCTCTGCTTGCTTCATACTTTTTTCCTGCAGATTCTTCATCTCTCTGTGCCTTCATATCATTAGAGTTAAGCCAAGCTTCAGGAAATGTTGTGACTGTTTTGATCTTTTACTCAAACAATTAAAACTTTCTCTATATCTGCAATAAGATTGTTTAACTTTCTTATCGTCTCTGAGCTCACTGCAGTAGCACTTTTAATTTGCTTCAGGAACTTTTCCTTTGCATTCACAACTTTGCTAAGTGGTACAAGAGGCATAGCTTTTTGGCCTATCTGTGCTTTGGAAGTGGCTTTCTCATTATGCTTAGTCATTGCTAGTTTTTAATTTGAACTGAGAGAGGTGACCCTTTTCTTCCCTTAAATATTTAGAGGACACTCTGGGGTTATTAACTGGCCTAATTTCAATGTTGTTATATCTCAGGAAATAGAGAAGACTTAGAGGGAGGGAGATGAGGGAATGACTGGTCAGTGGAACAGTTAGAGCACACACATTTTGTACCTTGTATGGTTGCATTCTATAGCACCCCAAAACAGTCACAATAGTGACATCAAAGATCAATGATCACTACAACAAATATAATGATAGTGAAAAGGTTTGGAATATTGTGAGAATTACCAAAATGGGACACAGAAACACGAAGTAAGCCCATGTTATTGGAAAAATGGAACCGATAACTTTGCTCAATGCAAGGTTACCACAAACTTCTAATTTGCAAAAAAAGTGCAATATCTGCAAGATGCAATGAATTGAAGTGAAATAAAATGAGGAATGCCTGTACATTTTGTGGGTTCTGTGTTTGCATCTGTTTCCCTTAATGAATAAATTTTCCAAATGCTATTGGGCTTATATAAACAGTACACATTATTTAAAATATTACTGTATTAAATTAAAATTTTGAGCTAATGAAGCTTTATGACAACACTGAGAACATGCTTGCTTGCAAACACTTGTGGTTCAGATCAGGTGCCATGCTCTATAAACAGAAAACCAGACTCCAAAATAAAATACTTGCCATGGGAGAAATATGATTTCCCAGCCTGTGGTGTCAGAATTCAAATTAGTATTTTTTTATAATCCAGAGGACATAACTGAGGTCCGCAAGTCAGCATATCAAAATCAGGATGCAAAGCTGTATATTTTAAGGTAATTTTAAATCAGTTTTAATAAACACTCTGAGAACATTTTGAAAATACATCATTATTAAGTGTATCCTATAGGTAGCAACTTGATTTATATACTCTGTAGTTACCTTCCCATGTGCTGCATCAATTTTATTGTATGCATTTGAATAGATGAGAAAGTAGAAGGCTGGAGGTTGAATGACCTTGAATATTTCCCTCGATTTGTTTTCTGTTGGGATTAAAACAGGAATTAAAGCATGCACATACATAAATTTAATGGGATGGTTTTTGCTTTTATTTCTAATAGAACAAGTGAGATACATACTTTAAACAGTTCCAACTAATATATGAGATTTTAAATTTTAAGTTAATGAAATGATATAAAACTATTAGTGGATGTTAAACCAAAAAACGAAAAACGGATAAATTCACTCACAGTTCCACCACCATAAGTCCTAATTTAGCATGTAAGCATGCTATATATTTAAAAATAGCATCTAATATTTATTTGGTCTTTTCTATTACACTTCCATGTGTTGACTCATTTAATCTTCATAACACCTCTATGCAGTAGGTAAGTACTACTATTATCTCCTTTCACAGATGGAGTTACTGAGATGAGACACAAGGTCATTAAGTATCCTGAGTAAAGTTATATTACAAGAAAGTATCATAGTTAGAGTTTAACAAAAAAAATTGACTCCACAGCCTGTATGTGTAAACATAATTTTATATTATCATGATAGTATAGATAATATTTTACATGACAATATACTCAACAAATAATTTTCTTGGAAAAATAGCATAGACTTCATGGTTCTTTAAAACTGTGACCTGGGTTCAGCATGTCCATAGGTACTCTAGGTACATGTGATAAAAGCAGATACACTAGTACAAACTCTCATAACACTTTGCATTGATGATAGTACAATATGACAAGGTAAACAGATTTCAGGCCATGACTCTGAACTCAATTGACTTTAGAAACAGTATTTATTAAGCTAAGCTAATTTTTAGTTTATTGATTTTGTTATATAGTAGCTATCTTTTAAAATAATTATTTGTTTCCCTCAATGATCTATAAGCTGTCTGAGGGCAGAGACGAGGATTTTTTCATCTCTGATTCCTCAATGACAATCACAGTCTCTTGCAAACAGTAAGAATTCAATAAATGTTGTTTGTGCAAAACCAAAAATGTTTAAAATGTTTTTGTCCCCCTATCTCTTAGTTATGGTCTATGCATGGGCTTCCCATTTAAATAATTAGCCTGGGGTAATCATAAGACAAACAAAAAGCAACTGAAAAATCTGCAATATTTTTATTCATACAAATATTTCATTGAGTTTATTTCCACAGATCATTATTTAACATCTATTTTGTGCTCACCTTGCAGGTCATTTATGAAGACTATAAGATGTTAGGCAAAATGCAAGTAGAATAGGTTTTATCACAAGGCACTGAATTAGGGACCACATCCTTGCTTTCATTAGCTTTTCACATTGAATAAACAATAATGCTCCCACTTGCCAGCTTAGTCTAAGCTCAGTCTCTAAGACAATATAACTGAATTGGAATGTGTAGCAACAGTCTTCCTACCACAGTTGGGTAGGATAAGACTAAGCATAAATCCTCCCCTGGACATGAGATGATTAGCGCCTCCAGTGGTACACTCTTGCTACCTTTATTGCTTTTTGATCCCAGTGTAACTTTGCTTGTCCCCCAATACACAGCACTATGGTTCCAGTAAAAGGGCTAAGCTTGACTCCAGTGCCCTGACTATCTAGCCCAGATACATTGCCAGGCTAATTGTTTCAATATCTTTCGGATTCCTCTATTCCATAGTTGAAGAATGTCAGGCCAAGCCTTGGCACTCCTTCTTTTTCCCAGTATATCTGATAATTGGCGCATAAGCTTCAAACTGGCATCAACATATTTCACTTTTTGAGATACTGAACATATGACTAAAACTATTCTCCACTCTTTGGAAGTATACAATCTAATAAATGATTAAAATAAATAATTAAAGTAGCTTATAAAAGTGGGTTATTTACTCACTGGTTTGTTCCAAAAATGCATACTAAGTACTTGGAAAAGGAAGTACGTGGAAGCCCACATAGAAGGAGATATTTGCCATAAGGTCAGTGAATCATTCCCTTCAGAAGATCGGATCACCTTGTGTGTGAAGGGAAGAGAAGTGGTATGCCTGTCTTAAAATATCATCATAGAGATCTGCACACAAATACCAAAACATTCAGCGTAAAGAATACCTATATCACAACATGTGGTGTAATCGATTCACTTTCAGCTGTCCAACAAAATTTTGTGCAAATCACTAGATCATCCCAAGCAAGTGGAAAGACCTGTTCATAAGCATTGTACATTCTTTTCTAAGTAAAAATAAAAGTACAGATGTCCATTCTTCCTGAAACATCTTATTAGCATGTTGAACATATTTAAAAGAAAACAATTGCTATATGTTACCCAAATCCGTGGACAACTTAATTTGCACAACGATTAATTAAATACCATTTTTAAGTATTTTTAGTCAATTTTATTGTTAGTGGCAGCAATAAAACAGTTGCCCAAACAATTAGCTGTTTGTGAAAGTTTTAGCAAGCATTTGAGTTCCAAATAGATTGAATATACTTCGTTACACAGTATTTCAAGACTTCCCTATTTTGACCCACAGTATTTATTTGATATCTTAGCTAAAATATCTCCTGGTTGTGTAATAAAGATTGTAAAGCAATGTGGGGGAAATATAGGCTAGATTGCCAGAATATTATAACATTTATTGTGTTGGGTTACCACATTATTTTTTTCCAACACTATAAAGCTCTACCATACAATTGTGAGGAAAAGATAGACCTTGAACTTTCTGCCATAATTTTTTACTATAGTTCTCACTGAAGAGGAAGCTGAAGCCCAGAAACACCAAGTGTATTGCTCAAGGTCACAAAATTAGATAGTAGCAGAATTGAGACTAGAACTTGGACTATCAGTTTTAAGACTGCTTCTCTTTTCACTTTAGTATAAAGTGGTCTTGTATTATAGCACATTGGGGAAATACTCATAAGGATCTCATTGTAAGGTAGCTTCTCTTCATGATGTAGAATTGGAAAATGATTTTAAAAGTCTAATACATCTAGAAGGCGTGTGTGTGTGTGTGTGTGTGTTTGATGGAACTATATTTATTGAATAATTGCATATATAATAATAGAACCAACGTACGAATTTTTCACCTGCAGATTTATTTTGGGTTTTCCAGATATTTAGACTACAGACACATCTAGAAGGAGTGTTGGATCAGGAGTTCTTAATCTTCTGGGGGTAGTGAGGTTATGGACTTCTTGGAGCCTTAGAGAAAAGACTTCTCTGTATAAAAATAAATATGCTTACAAAACTGCATATACTATGTCTAGGGATTTCTGGAGCCACAGTAACTCAGGATATGTTCCTTTCACTATCTCAGACTAAATCTTATTTTCTAAGTGGGTGTGTGGACATGAGAATAGATCTTGGCTTATAAATTACCTCTTTTATTCCTACACTTTGCAAAGACAAGTATACCTATAGACAGAGAGAAGGAGGAAAGACTTCCAAAGTCCACACAGCCCCACTCTTTCTTTTTGGAGTTTTTGGACACTAATCTTTCCACTTAACCAATTTATTGCACTCTTTTTGTACTTTTCCTCAGAAGATCACATACAAGTAAAATGCTGTCATATTTAATTATGTATCCTAGGTCATATTTTAATTGCAAAGCATCAAGACACAAATTTCTATTCACAACTGTTCTGGGCATAAACTACAGAAATATTGTATATATGAAAAGTATCCTAACAGGAATTTGTGTTATTAAAAGAGCAAGTTTAGGGCTTCATAAAGATCCTATTTGTAATGTGTAGTTGCTTATACACTCCTCACTTCTACATAGGTTATCACCAGCTGAGATACCAACACTATAAAATTACGTTCTATACCAGAACTTCATTCCTACTATGACTGTACAAAGATAATTGGAAGTTGTATCAGTCTTTTGAGTCTCCAGTGTTTAGCTTGACAATTATAAAATTAGTATACATTTTAAATGACATACTTAGTTCATAATTGTCACAATTATCCATTATTACGTCTCACAAATGTAGCAAAGTACATATGTTCTGAAATCCATCATCTGACTTATTGATGTTGTGCATAGTTGGCCCTCACATGCTTTTGTCAAACAGCTTTGAAAAGGCTTTTCTTTGTCATGAAAATCAGCAATGCACCATTACCACCTTATTGGAGGGCAGATAAAACCATTCCATTAGAACATCACAGAGTTACCTCTCCAAATGCGTTGTCTTTGATAAGAACCTCCTGGTTTAATAGGCTTCTTGCCAATCCACGGGGGTGGGGGGGGGGGAACAGAGGAGATAACTGAGAATGTTCCTCTGAGGTGGGCCAGTGCTGGGAAGAAACTCAAAGATTGGAAACATGCTCTAAGCGAAGACCTGAAAGCCAGTTGGTAGTTCTGCGAATGTGAGAAACTAAGTACACTTGCCTTTCTGATCATTATTTTTCACTTGTTTGATGAAAGCTTAAAGTAGAAATGTTATTAGTTTTAAAAGTTATATTCATATTATTTATTTGTTGTGGGTAGAAAAAAACTCTTTGAGTTTTCTCTAAGCAGAAAATGACAATTGCAGCAGAGACCTAATAGGCTGCAGCTTCCACCTTTATCACATTAAAGAGATCCATTGGTGTGATCATATTAATGGAATCTGATCATCTTACCCTCTAACTTACAAATCTGTCTGCTCTCTCTTGTTACCCTATCAATGAAAAGATTAGGTGCATTTTCCTTAGTTTGACAAAACAAGATCTTTCCTATTTTGACTTCTTCTCCTGTTTCTCTACATAGAACATACACTCTAGTTCACAGAACTATCTAAAGTGTCACCTGCCATGCCAGGTTCTTGATTTTTCTTTATTTTTAATTTTCTGTTCCATGTGATATAATTTTCATTTTCTCCTCCGTCATGACAAATGCATTCTCCAAGACTCAGCATGTTATTCAAATCTTTCCTAACATGTCCCTTTCCCCATGACAGAGTTAATCAATATGCTCTCTGTGTTCTCCAAAACTTAGAGGGTTTCTGGTATGGCATGCACCAAGTGGTGGTGCAGTTTATCTCTTTATGTGTCTTTTTTTCCCCATTAGATCCAAGGTTGGAGATTGCATTTTGCTTATCTTTGATTTGTTTATCTATGCTACCATATTCATAATAAAAAGTCAAGCTCTCATTCCTGCCTTTCCCACCTCCAGATGGAGTATAAACAAATTGGTGACATTGTGATGATTAAGATATCTAAAATATTGACTTTCAGCTCTGATGAAAACAATATATTTAGCCATTTATTTCTTCACCATTTAAAAAAAGTAATAGCAGAAAATTAATGCAAAATAAGTCAACCAAAATGGCTTGATTATTACCTTTTATAACTCCACCTGTTCCATGATGATTTTATTGCTTTACATTGTGCAGAAGAATAATAAATAGTCTTTTAAAAATAGAGATGTCTCAAACCTGTCCCCCAGAAGTTAGAGTTTAATTGGCTTGAAGGGATGGGGTCCAGGTATCAATATTTTTTAAAGTTCCTCAGAATATTGAAATATGCAACCATGACCAACAATCACTGGCCTGGAAGCTGGAATCAACAGTTGAAGCAATGTCAACTGTCCCTACTTGTTCTCCATTGAAAAGGATTACAACCATTGCTCCTTGAGAATATTTGTGTTGAGCACTTTTTACCTTACATACATTTTACATACTTTCACATACATTACATTACATATATTGCTACCAATTAGGTGGCATTTGGTAGATGAAGTAGCCATGGCAATAGACACTGGTAATAGTAGAGTTGAACTTGAACATGTAACAATGATTTCTAGTGATCTTTTTGGATGGTCATGGCTACAAAAAATAGGGTTTAACCCAAAGATCCAAAGTAAATTTCACCTCAGTGGCTGCTTGGAGACCTAGGTTGTTAATGCTCTTAAAAAGCAAGAGGGCTCAGTCGAAAAGCGTTCTGTGGTACTGTGGTCAACTCACAAGTTGTCAAAGTACTGGAATGGGGAAGTAAATAGATGCATATGTGTAAGTGCTAAAACTTTTTTCCAGATTTTTTTTTTCAGAAGACTTTGCCATTCAGAAAATGGAAACAGATTCATTTGTCAGTGGCCTGCAACAGAGATGACTTTAGCTCCAATAGTGAAGCACTGAATAGCTCTTGCAAATTAATGTCATGTAGTTCATGATTGCAAGAGATTTGTTTCTTGGTTCCCAGAAAGGTTGATAACTGATAATGCCATTGCATCTCTTTACTCTCCCCACTGAAAGTTGGTATGGTGGTACTGATGAAGCAGTTGAAATTATCAGAGCTTGGAGATATCTTGGACAGAGATATTAATAAGAATTTGTCAGCCAGTAAAGACCGCTTTGTCCCTATCAGAGAGCACATACTTCCCTTTCTTTTGCTGCCTATGAAAAAGGAAAACTGATCTATAAAATGAAATTGGATATGTGCACCTCTGAGATCCATCTATCTCTATTTGATTTATTTCCTCTGTACAGACTGGAATATGGCAAGATATAAATTGCTCAGGTATTCTAATAAATTTCCCTTCTCATCATTTTAGAATAGTCCTACTGCTGTAACAACAAATTCTCTTAAAGGGAGTATAACTGCAATCCTTCACTACATTTTAGAATCCATAATCCTAGTGTTTGTTAGCATTCTTCCAACCTTTGCAATACCCTTCTGGAGGACAGAATAAGAAATGACATAAATTTCTTTGGTTACAAAACATTATGAATTGTAAGTTGTAACACTAATTTAGTCATAGATGTTGCAGTTAAAATTTTAACAATGTTATATTAAATATATGCATTGCATGTATTGCATATCTCAATTCAGAAGCATTAAAGTGTGAAAAAGACATACTTAGAATCAAAGAAATATTGTATAAAACATTAAAGAAGTTTACAAAGTTTTTTACAATTTTTATCTCGTTAAATATTTAAAAAGAAATCTGGGAAATTACACCCAGAGAGAAAACAAAACATGACTGTATCAATGGGAGTAGGAGGAAGTGCTGAAGAAAAAAGGGGTCTGGGAACAGATAAATGCTGATGTCTTTCTTTACTTGGGCCTTGATCTGACTCTGCCATGAGTTTTAAAGTTGCACATTGTTGAGGGAAGCCAGAAACACCTGGAAGATTCTACGGGAAGTCCTTCCAGAGAACTTATTGGCACGTGTAAGTGCCAGAGTCTCTTGTTCTATTGACCGTCAAGATGATTAAATATGGGAATAAAAAATGGCATTTAATTTTTTAGGAGGGTTATTTCACTGTATTTTATGCAGTTTTCTTTTTTAACTAAAAAGAAAAGGCAATTGTGATATTATGAGGATATGATGGATATTCTTTACAAAGTACTACATTTTATTTAAAATGGTATTTTTCTTTTACTAGTAGTTCTACAAAGTTAGACAATAAATTAAATAGAGAAAACTAATATCTTATTTTAGACAATATAACAATATATGCATTTTCAGTATATACTATTTCTAAGATTTTAAATGCTCTCTGCTACAGAAGTAAAGCTATTAAAAAATCCAATATGTCTTTAACATAGTTTTAAAATATGATTGATATCTACATATTATCAACAAAATTCTGTTTTAAGAGATTTTAATTTTTAAATATTTTTACAAACTAAATTAAGTAGATTCTTCAATTCATCCTCCAAAGTATAGTGTCAAATATGTAACCTGCTAGCTTCAAGACTAGATCTTACACTATTCACATGTATAAGGTAATAGTTTCACTCTTACCTACATATGCTTCAGAAGATAAAAGTTTCCATCTTTGAGTTACATTTTTTCTCATCAGTGACTGGACTTAGAATAACAGGTTTTGTTATTGTTGTTGTAGTAGTTTTTATTTAATTTTATTTCTTTATTCCCATTCAACACTTCTTGGTGTTATATCTTTAGCCCTTAAGGACGGTACTGAGGTCAGGAATCTTTCAACAGATTTTTTTCACATAGGAAACTTGCACTCTCTTATGCAGTAGGAAACCATTGACTATTCCATAGATAGCTGCAACAAAAGGAAGTTTTTTATTTATTATTTTTTATTTGTTTGAGCCAGAGTCTCACTCTGTCATCCAGACTGGAGTGCAGTGGCATTATCACTGCTGACTACAACCTTGAAATCCTGAGCTCAAGCAATCATCCCTCCTTAGGTCCCCAAGTAGCTGGGACTATAGGTGCACACCAGCATTTCCGGTTAATTTTTGAAATTTTGTAAAGATGAGATCTTGCTATGTTGTCCAGGCTGGTCTCAAACTCCCAGGCTCAAGCAATCCTTTGGCAATGTTCTCCCAAAGTGCTAGGATTACAAGCATGAGCCACCACACTTAGTCAGATACAATGTTAAAATTAATGTATTTGAGTTCCAGTAAGATGGCGACAGCATAGATGGAACTGTGAGATTCTCCAAATGTGAGTTCCCAAAAAGACTCTTACTTTCCTTCCCCTACCCCCTTGCCCACCACCAGCCACACCAGTCCGAGGCCCGGAGACCCTCGGTCCAACACAAGGCCAGCTATTACAGCCCTCCCGGCTGCTGCTGCTCCACTATAGGCAGCCCCGGCCCCCGCCGCGCGGAGAGCCCAGCTCCCTCCTGGCACCAATCTGCCATCTGTGGAGGCCCTTGGATGCCGCCTTGTGGAGATCTGGGTTCCCTTGCTGGCAACACTGATCTGCCTGGCACTTACTTAGCAGTCGCCAACTTCCACCCTGTCTGGACTCCCAGCCCAGAGGCCTGGTGCTCGCACCTCAGAGCTCCAGCTCCCAAACCTGGGTTCTAGGTTCCCACCCAGCCCTATTTCAAGCCGCCGTCACCCAGGGAGGCTCCAGGCCCCCTACCCTCAGAGATACCAGCTCCATGTCTGGCTGAAGTGCCCTGCGCAGACCCAAAGCTGCTGTCACCAATCACCACCTGCACTTTGGAGCTCTGGTCCCATTCTGGCTGAGGCACCCTGCCTGCGACCCAGCTGCTCTCAGTGTTCTGAGATCAGCTGCTTTCAGCTCTCTGCTCCAGAATAGGGAACTCCCAGCTCCCTCCTCCACCCCAGGCTGCTGGTGGTACGCCAGATCCAGTGCCCAGCAGTGCCGCTGATCCCTGGTGCCTCACACGCCACCACAGCCCGTCATAGTGGATCGCCCACAGACCCAGACGAGAGGAGAGAAAAAACAGGGGAGGAGGAAGGATCCATGAAAGAGGAGCTGCCCACCTCGGCCATTTTCCAGGCAGAGATTTGCATTGCCGTGCCCACCTATGTGCAGCCTCCACCTTGGTTTCTAAGGTAACATTGCTAAACAGGAGACAAAAGTCCCTCTCTTATGCTGAATCAGATACAGGTAACTCAGCAGCGCAGACCTCTCAGGCAGTAAGCTAAAGGAACAAACCCAAGCTGGGAGTAAATCTATCTGCCTGCAATGAAAGCAAAGGGGAGAGGCTAGAGATCAGAGCTGAAGAGACTTTAGACACTCAGGAAAGATTCCAGAGCTAGTCTGGTTTCTTATTTTGACTTTTGATTTTATCGTTTTGACTGTTTGTTTTGCTCACTTTTGTTTGCTTTTTGATTTAGACTACCTGTTTGTGTTGGGGAAAAATGCATCAAAAGGCATGATTTTATTGGACTGTCTTTGTGTGGTTACTGGTATGCTTTAGGGAATTTTGTTTGTGTGTCTGTTTTTCACTCTTTTCTGGCCTTGTGTCTCTTTTTCACCAATTAGTTGATATGTATGTCTGTTTTCCCTCTCACACCTCTCTTTCTAACTTCCTCTTGACCCCCCCCCTTCTTCCATTATTTTCCTTTTTCATACCTCCTTTTGTTCCAGGGACCAAACCTACACCCTGCTGCATGGACAGATTGTAAGGCAGTGGGAAATAGGTTCCAGTGTGCCCATACACATATTGGTGGATACTGGAATCAGCAGATAGATTCTGAATCACAGCTTCCCCCTCAATTAAACCTCAAAACTGCAAAAAGTACAGCCCCCAGTCCGCACTCCAGCCTCAAAAGTGAACAAAGCCAGAGGACCCTCATAAGGAAGAACAGGAGATTGAACAAATGAAGTAAAAGCAACCCCACCTTCCCTGAAAAACAGAATTAAAGAAGGGGAGGGAAAGGGGGAGAGAGAAAAATCTTCACAAATGAAGAACAACCAAAAGAAGAATATGGGTCTCTCCCAGACCCCTGGGAGGGCAGACACTGAAAAAACTGACTTCGGAATGCAAACAATGAAGAGCCCCCAAAATGACTGGTTTCAAACTACAACTCTAGATATCAAGACAATAATGGAGAGAGTAAAAAGAATGGAGGAAGTAGGAGTCAGTAGGAAGTTAGAAAGAGATAAGAGTGAAAGGGAGGACAGCCATACTAACTAAGAGGTGAAAAAGAGACACAAGGCCAGAGGACCCTCATAAGGAAGAACAGGAGATTGAACAAATGAAGTAAAAGCAACCCCACCTTCCCAGAAAAACAGAATTAAAGAGGGGAGGGAAAGGGGGAGAGAGAAAAAAATCTACACAAATGAAGAAAAACCAAAAGAAGAATATGGGTCTTTCCCAAACCCCTGGGAGGGCAGACACTGAGAAAACTGAATGCAAACAATGAAGAGCTCCCAGAATGACTGGTCTCAAACTACAAACCTAGATATCAAGACACTAATGGGGAGATTAAAAAGAATTGAGGAGAGACAAGAAGAAACTGGAAAGAGTTGATAACTGAGATAACAGCAATAAAGAATATAGTGAGTGAAATAAATAACAAACTGATAAGCATGGAAAGCAGAATTAGCCAAGCAGAAGAAAGAATCTCAGAGCTTGAGGACCAAAATATAGAACTAACCCAAACTGTCAAAAACATAGAAAAGAAGTTTAAAAGGACAGAACAAAACCTTCAAGAGATGAGCGATTACTTCAAGAGAAAGAACCTAAGAGTAATTGGCCTTCCTGAAACAGAAAGAGAAACAGAGGCCACCTTGGAACAAACATTCAATGAGATTATTGAAGAAAACTTCCTTCATCTCATCAGTGACGTGAAAATTCTAACACAAGAGATTCAGAGAACCCCTGCAAGACAGCAAATGAGAAGACCAACTCCCAGACACATAATAATTTGCCTAAGCAAAGTAGGTATAAAAGAAAAAAATCCTAAAGGCAGCAAGAGAAAAAGGCCAGATCACCTTCCATGGAAGACCAATTAGAATGGCAGCAGATTTATCTACAGAAACCCTGCAGGCTAGGAAAGCTTGGAGCCCTATCTTCAATGTTTTAAAAGATAAACAATTTCAACCGAGAATATCCTACCCATCCAAGCTAAGCTTTATCAGCGAGGGAGAATTAAAATCTTTCCCAGACATCCAATCACTAAGAACTTACACTGCCACCAGACCACCTCTATAAGAAACACTTAAGAAAGTACTAAACACAGAAGAAAAGGAAAAAAGAACAACAACGTTCTTCACAAGGATACAGAAAAAAGAGTAAAACACACACGAATCAACTCCAAA
>CAUYQG010007531.1:0-14400 GCA_963574415.1 Tarsius wallacei | reverse complement strand
ATCTGCCCGGGACAACTTGGCAAGACCTTATCTCTACAATAAATCAAAAAAATTAGCCGGGCGTGGTAGCACGCACCTGTAGTTCCAGCTACTTGGAAGGCTGAGGCAGAAGGATCGCCGGAGCCCAGCAGGTCGAGGCTGTGGTGGCTGGGAGTGGCCACTGCACTCCAGTCTGGGTGACAGAGTGAGACTCCAACTCAAAAAAAAAAAAAATTAAATACCATATCCTAATATTATACTTAAATAAATTAACACTCCATGTACAAGTAAGCAAATAAATCTTCATATTTTTACTTGATTAATTTAAATGTAAGGTTTTTAGTAGGATCTCTAACATCACTATTACCTTGTTTCTCAAATAATTTACAAAGAGTTACCCTTAACAGAAAATAAATTGTAACTATAAATACACACACATACACTCACACACATATGGTCTGGCAGCAAGAACATTTGTTGAAAATTCCATGATTTGAATTGTTCAACGATACTATACTCACAAATTTGCAAAATTTCTTTAGTTAATAAATAACCTAAGTCTTGAAGGGGACGATTTTACTTTATGTATTAACAGTGTATTTCGCTGAAAATAAATAATTGGCTCATAGAAATACAAGAAAATATTTCAAAACAAATCTATTTTTGAAATAAGCAAACATGCTAATTACTAGATGCCAAGCACTGTTAGAAGTACAACACTTGACAGTTCTCTGAGGTAGATACTATTACTTTCTACATTGCACAAAGACAAAATTGAGGCATACAGAGGCTAAATTTCTTCCAAAGTTATCTAGAGAGTTAAAAACTGTCACCTGCAGGCAGTTAGTATACACACTAAATTACTATGCTCTACTGACTATCCAGTGATTAAAATTTTAAAAAATAGCCGGGCTCGGTGGCTCAGCCTGTAATCCCGCTCTTTGGGAGGCTGAGGTGAGTGGATTGCCTGAGCCCGCCGGTTCGAGACCCATTTGGCGAGACCTCATCTCTACAGTAAATAAAATCAGCAGGGCATGGTCACGCGTGCCTGTAACTCCGGCTACTCGGAAGGCTGAGGCGGAAGGACCGCCGAAGCCCAGCAGGTTGAGGCTGCAGTGGCCAGGAGCCGACAGAGTGAGACTCCAACTCAAAAAAAAATAAAAAATTTAAAAGTGATGCACCATTATATTCAAATCTCAAGGGAATTGATAAGAAAGGAAATGTAAAACATGCAGCATCATGCTATTAAACACACATTTGGTTATAATTTGAATTTTACTGATTTTTAAATTTTTGTTTATATTCCATATGTAATTTTGTCTTTTTTTTTTAGTTTGGTAGGATCATGCATTTATATCTGATTTGTATCTCCATACATTTAAATAATTCAATTAAAATAATGAGAACAAATGTTGTACATCTGCACATTTTCTTTAAATAGATGCATATATTATAAGTGTTTTAAAAACATAGCTTTCTAGGTACACTGTTTACCAACTTGATGTTGTTTTTTAAAAAGTTGTGTACTGTATCTCTTCAAACTATTTTTTATCGATTTCTTCGTTTCATTTTTTTTTTTTGCTTTAAAACTAAATCACAGCATGTTGATGTTATGAACTCATAAAGATTCATTATATTTATATATTCATGGTGGATTATTGTGGATTATATATTCATGGTAAATTATATATTCATGGTGGATTCATTGTAGAATTACTGTTCTCACCATCACCGTTTCCACCTTGCTTGCTTTTGCCTAATATGTCTCTGACCACCCTTGTTTCTCTGACATTTTGTTAGGTATATTTTTTTGTAAGAAGCATGTAGTTGACTTCTGGTTTTCAATTAAAATTGTAGCTGTGTATTAATAGATGATGCCAGTTCTTACCCTTTTTTCATCATAACAGTTGTTTGTTCTTTCTTCTGTCACCTTGCTTTATGAATTGTGTCATTTATGTCTTTGCTTTCTTTCTTTCTACAGCCTGATGTATAAACTACATCCTCTTTGTTGTTAACTTCTCAGTTGACACAAAAAGAATCCAAACCAAATTAAATTTTATAAATAAGAACAGGAAAAGTAAGGCTTGAAAGCAAACGATAGACCTTCATTTTCCCTCCCATCTCCCTGTTCATCACCATAAATTTACAGGTGTAGAAGGAGAAATTCCATGTGTTTCTGAGGCTTTGCACTATCTGGAGAAATTGAGCTTTTACTATGTATAGTTGACAGATTTTGCCCTGGGCAGCTGGAGCAAATGTGACATTTGTCTGAGATTGCTACCCGAGAAATGTAGGGTAGAATTTTTCCTGACTCTTTGCTGTAAACAAGAGTGTCCCAACTTGCTAACACTAGTGCTCCTGGAAGAGGGCAGCATTCATGGGCATACTGCTCCCATTTTATTTAGATAGAGGGGTATAGTTCCTTCTGTTTTCATCAGGAGAGGATGGATAGCAAAGGAATAAATCCTTGTATCTCTCATTAGTAAGATTCTGGGTTTTCTAGCATGTTTCCTATTAGCATTAAAGTTTCATAACTTCATAAAAACTAGCCACTTCATCCTTGTTACAGAAATTCCAACAATCTGATCTATTTCTGAAAAAAACAATTGTCTTGGGAAAATTACCACATCAAACAAAAATCCACAGGAAAGAATCTCACAATTTATTTAAACAGATATTAAGAAATTAAATTAAGTTAAATAATGAGAACAAGGATACCGTATTTAGGCAGAACTAATGTGGAAAAAAAGGAAAACATTATATACATAAGCATTTGTTTAAGATTGTGAGAAACATTCTTACAATACTTAAAATTCATACTGTTGCAAGTGATAGAAATACAAATTGACTTCAAAAAATCAGAATTTATTGACAAGCATGGTTAAATTCAGATGCTTCAGTTATGTTAGCAGGAATCAGTGTCTTTTACTCTCTAACTTCGTATGCTAATATAATTATCAGTAGCCTCACTACATAGTGATATTACCAAACTCCACGCATGCAACCTATCAACTTTAAGTCCAAAACAAAGAGAGATTCTCTTGACTAACAGACAAAAAAATGTCAAAGATTGAGTGTCACTGAATTCATTTGGGTCCTCTGTCCTTTTCAAGGCATAAGAAGTCTGTGAGACAATGAAGAGATATTGAAGGGAATAAATCCCACTTGCTCTCACAAGTGGAATGTGTAAGCAAAAACCAACAATGTTCATAATTTTTTGAACATATATTCTCCATGTTATGAAAATTTTAAAAGTCTTCTGTCAAAATATCTCATATACCCCATAAATGTGTACAACTGTTATGTATTCATAATAATTAAAATTGAAAAATTGTTTAAAATAGGGTGGAATCATTTAACTTCCATGCAGTATATTTTCTTTTAGCTGAATGTGGTGGCTCAAGCCTGTAATCTCAGAACTTTGGGAGGCTGAGGCAAGAGGATTGCTTGAGCTCAGGAGTGCAAGACCAGCCTGGGCAACTCGGTGAGACCTTGTCTCTACAATAAATCAAAAAATTAGCCGAGCATGGTAGTGCACACCTGTAGTTCCAACTACTTGGAAGGCTGAGACAGATCACTTGAGCCCAGCAGGTGGAGGCTGCGGTAGCTGTGAGCATGCCACTGCACTCCAGTCTGGGCGACAGAGTGAGACTCCAACTCAAAAAAATAAATAAATTATACATATATATAAAATCTTAAATTATTATTATCATTATTATTAAAATAAATGAGACACTGCTTATTATTCTATTAACATTATTAATATTGCAGTCAGTAATTACAATTGTAATTGTATCACGTTATAATTATAATTGTATTATATTCTATATCTTCTTACTAAATAATTGTTGTGAACATGGCCAATGTGACATATTTTTATTACTTATCTCAGTGATTACCTAATGTTAATGCCCAATAATAATCCTTTTATTTCACAATTTTAGCATTTTAATATTGTTTTACATACTCTCCACTTAGTGACCTAGAGTGAGGATTCAACATATTTAAAGGGATTATAGAGATGATATATTTTCATGAAATCTTTTACTATGAAGCAAAGGTTACTGTTATAGTTCTGCAGAATTTCAACAAGGCTCAACATACTATTTATTCACCAAGTATGTATATTTTAAAGTACCTTACATCCTAACTCTGTAGGGGGTCTTGTAACTGCCTTCCATCTTGCCTTAAATAATTAAACCAAGGAAACTATTCACCACCACCTGACCAGTGATCAAGTATATTTTCTCTCAAACACTTCAAGAGGCAAAGAACGTGTGCAGCTGTCAGGTTAGCTGCCATGAAAGGTGGCATAAAAGCCAACTTTCATGTCAGAACCATGTCAAAGTCAAGTGACAGTCACTCCAATGTTGTGGAAAAACAAACCATGTCTATGAAATAGAAATAAACTGGTATGGGTAAAGAAGGAAGAAGGTTGGTGTGAGTCCAGGAGAATTAAACCCACCATTATCTTAGTTCTAGACATAAGTCCAGTTTGGAAATATGCAGCTTTGTTAGGTTTCTATGAGATTTTTCAGTTGAATCTGGTCATTCAAAAAGATAAAGAATAATAGGTATTTTGGTTGTTGTTGTTTAGCTCAAACAAGGGGTTAGTTTCCCCTCATGTAAATACCATAGGGCTTTCCTATTATCTTCTGGCATCCATTATTGCAAAGACAAGGTTGTGGCCAGACTGGCTGCATTATAGAAATTATTACAAAGAATTAGTATCTGTATATTTGACTCACCAAACTGAAACTTAACAAGACAAAGGTAGTTTTAATTATAATCACTTTATCTTTAGAATATAACCTAAAATTTTAGTGATGGTGTTCTTAACATATCACACTATAGTCCAGGTGACTATGGTATTACACAAAACAACTAATTAGATTCATTTACTCAATTTCTGATTCACCCATCCATTCAAGTAACTCATGTATCAAGATCCTGTAATATATTAGTTGCAACTGATTCTCAGGCATTTGGATACGCAGAAAAAGTAAATAAAATCATAATAATAATGACCCATATTGGGTGAAGACTCTCAATTAATTCATAGTTTTCTGACAAAGAATGACAACACTAGCTATAGTGTCATAATCGGTAAATTGGCAACAGGAACAGGGAGTGATTGGAGTACAGAATGAGGAAGAAATGATAACAATGTGATGCTATCTCCAGAGACAGTGAGTGAATTGCCTTCTGATGTTTCTGTGGTCCTGACCCCTTCCATTACTAGGTTCTTAATTATTCAGAGAGTAGTACATACCTTCATTTTGATTGAATGTTAGTTTTGTCTCAAAAATGGGATGTAATTCAATTTTTTAAACCACTGACTAAAAGTTTTCTAGGGAATTATGGTACTCTTGGTCTGTGGCACAAAAAAAGAAACTGAACTATATAAAATACATGTCACACTATCTAATTCAGTAAGAAGGAATAGCACTCCTGCTGTGAACTAAACATATGCCATCTCCTCACTGATGGGAACGCTCTCCATTTCTCAGTTCCAACTGACAAGATCTGATCAGCATTTCCAATGTGCCTGCCGTCTTAGCTAATTTAAATCAAGAGGGAGACATTTGTGCACAAATGAGTGGATAATGTAAACTGTGTTTATCTTAATTTGCTGGTACCTATTTGAACAATCTTCTCTTTTTCATCTCAAGTTAATGAACATGCATAAGAATTAAATCTGTGTAAACATGTTAAAGAGTAAAAAGAAATATAGAACCTAAAAGAGGAAGACATCTCACTGGCTCTATTAAACAACTAAGAAGACAAAATCAAAGGAAAAACATTGCTTAATAGAAGAGAAAATTAAGTAACAATCTGAACACTGGCAAATATTTATACATGAAGTATTTGGAAACTAAAGGTATCTTTTTCTTCTCCATAGTTAAAATATTACATGTGTTCTGTATATTTGTTGATTTTCAAGGTGTGATAAAGAAGAAATTAAAGTAGCTTTTACAAAAAGCAGGTACAATGATATACATAAACTAATATTCAAATTCTGGCTCTTTCATATACAAACTAAATGACCTAGAAGAAACTCAGTAAACTAATGTTTAAAGTGAAATGTCTAATGCTATTTACCTAGCTAATATGTCTGGTAGAGATAATCAATGTTGGTTTTCAACTAAGAGAAAACCACACACACACACACACACACACACACATGCATACACACACACAACTCAGATGTCTCTTTTTATTCCAGAATTTTCTTTCCTAACTGACTTTCAATACTAGGAGAAACCACTGCCATATGGAGAACTAATTCAGTTGGGAGCTGCTGCAGTCTGATGTTTGGGCTTCTGCTTTGGAAACTTAATAAAAATTTGATTTTCTAAAGAATATGCAAGGCATATATTCAAATTATGTAGAACCTTTGTGATAAAGATGATACTTTAATGCAAATCAGATAATCAAATTACATCAAAAGATGCTTTGATTTTTAATTTAAAACAAAGGAGTGTTTTCACTCTATTCTAGTGGCAAAGATTTGATGACATACACTTAAATCATAATTAAAGGAAAAGGAATGATAAGGGTATAATTAGGTAAATAGGAAGGTGGTTGGTAGGCAGATAGGTAGATGTTGAAATTAAATTTTTCATGAACAAAACTCCAGACCCATGAGACAAGTAATACATTCCTCAAGTCTTCTTTTTTCCAACTTTGTTACTAAAAATTTTATATACACAGAAATGAATATATGATATATATGCATATATATGCATATTATTGTCCTAACCTAAGATTTTTAAAAACAAAGATTTTTTTTTTAAATTTGAGATTCCTGTAATGATAAAATTTTATCTTTCTAAAAATCATATCCCAATTCCTTCTATAGATACTGATATATAAATCTAGGAGTTAGGACTTTGATCGTTTTTTAAAATCATGTAATCTCCTCTTGTTCTCCCAAATTTTTGAAAATTATGTTTGTTTCCTTGGAACCTGAATCTTTCTTCAGAAATTGAAAATAGTGAATAAATAAACATAAATAAAAAATCATAAAAATTCATTAATATTTTATTATTTTAAGAGGATTATAAAATAAAAATACAAAATCACTCAAATGTGTAAAACATTTTAAATTGTGTTTCACTGCCTCCCAAAGAGAAAACAAATTAACACTGTTAACTCTGCCATAGAACAAAAGTTTCTGGAAAAAAATGAGGCAACAAAAATAAAATAATCATTTACGGAAAGTAACAAAATCTAAAAGTATATAATAATGACTTACTGAAGGAATACATTTGATAATGTTACTACTTATTTATAGCTTTGTCATACAGTTTCAGATGTAAAATATGTAGGTAGATATATTTCACATATACATCTTGTGTAGTGGGAAGAAATGTAGATCACTTTTGATAAGTTGATTAAAAAATTATCTTCTGTACTTCTATGTCATTTTGTCCATATCTCCAAGGTAATATCACAATGGACTAATTCTTTATTTATCAGTATGTCTTCTTTTTAAATTGTCATCACCCTGAAAGCAGACACCAGAGTTTCTCACTTCTTATTTTCTCTCTGTAAGTTTGAAGATCCATATTATCTTCATGCTTGAGATACATATTAAATAAATTGTTAGATCAATGAATATCAACATCCTATACATGCAAAATTTCATAATCCTAAATCATTCTCATAAACAGTTCATCTATACATTTTTTTTAAAGGGAAAAATATCTGATTGAGAAAGAATTTCTTGTTCTGTTATCTTTGAGGTCAGTCTAGAATTTGAGACTCCCTCTGTGTTCACATTTGTCACATATTAAGAGAGCCTATTGCCCTAACAAAAATTTGCATAGCTATTAGGTATTGAACAGATCCTTGATACAGCATATTATTTTTTTCACATAGAACAAAAATTTAATTTTAGTGGGCAGAGATCTTGCATACATGTCACATAATGTAACACAGGGCAATAAGTAGTGATTGAAATGTTTTCCCTTTTGATTAGTCTCCAAAGGACTAAAATCATCTTTGCTTCTATTGCCAACATTCATTTATCATTTCTGTATTTTTATATATAAAAATTAGAAACCTATGGCCCAAAGATCATATTTATAATGTACTAAAGCAGGAAGAGACATCTGCTAGAAGATGCCATCAGGTGCAGATGCATACACCAAACTAGGAGCATTGAGAAGGGCTGCAGATTTTGTCAGTGAATTGATACAAATGCACTTTCTGACTTCTGGTGTTTACAAATTGTTTCTGCTATTTTTTTTTTGTCCTCTTCGAATTTCAAAACCTGTTTAAATTTGATCCCCAGTATTGGAGGTGGGGACAAGTGGGAGGTGTTTGGGTCATAGGGGTGGATTTCTCATGAATAGATTAATGCCCTCCATTATGGGTGAGTGAGTTCTTGCTCTATTTGTTCCCACAAGAGCTGGTTGTTGAAAAGTCTGGCACCTTCCTCTCTCTCTTGCTCCCTCTCTTTCCATTTGATCTCTTCACATCATTTCCCCTTCACCTTCCACAATGAGTGGAAGCAGTCTGAGCCCCTCTCATCAGATGTAGATGCCAGCACCTTGCTTGTTGCACAGACTGCAGAACCATGAGCCAAATAAACCTCTTTTCTTTATAAATTGCCCAATCTCAGATATTCCTTTACAACAACACAAAAGGAACTAGAGCAACTCATTATTCCTTTCCCCACAAACCTATTGTCCCCAACCAGCTGAGTGCCATGTCATCATCCAACTGATAAACAATAACCAAATGAGAACAACAAGGTCATTAGGCTGCTTTGAGCAGATGCCAGACACCCACACCTGAACTTCAAATATGCAAAGCTCCAGCTCACAGAGATACTCAAAGGTCCATTGTTTCATGAAAGTTGTGTGCAAAAGAAAAACAAGGCACATGTTTCCAACAAACAGCTTACTCAAGTCCATAATCTGTATCACATTAGACACTTACTAATCAATTGATGTGTCACAAGAAAATGCAGTTGACCCTTAACAATGCATGGATTAAAGGTGCCATAGAAGACAGGAAAGCTCTATTGAAAACCTCCTAGGAGTATGTTTCTTTTCTCTTGCAAAGCTTTTAGCTCATTGCAGTGGTTTCCTTCCTGCACTGATCTAAAACAATCCCCTTGATCTTTCTTTGCCATTTAAAAAACATTACATATTTAAATATTCAAACCTGTCACATCGGGGAGTGTTTTAACGATATGTGAGTGTGAAGAGAAGTGTTATGCGGGTATGCGTGGGTGTTGCCCCTTTATGTGTGAGTATGTCAGGGAGGGAGAAGGAAAATTTCATAAATGAAAAGCATGTTGTATTACAAGTGAACAAGCCTGTCCTGCAGTTGTAGTTAGAGACATTTTACCATTGATCAATTTTGAGCCTCTTCTGGTCATAGACTCTCCACCATTATAAGGAATGAATAGGAATATTACAAATCTATGAATTTTAATCCTGAAATTCTATTATCTTAATACATAGATACACAGTAAACATTTTTTTGAACTAAGAACCTTCACTGACCAACTAAGAACCTTCAACAACTGACATTCCAGAACAGTCGACCCTTGAACAACACGGATTTGAACTGCACAGTTTCAGTTATAAAACTTTTCTTCCACCTCTGCCTTCCCTGAGACAGCAAGACCAACTCCTCCCCTTCCTCCTCTCCTCAGCATACTCAATGTGAAGACAAGGATGAAGATCTCCATGATGATCCACATCCATTTAATATGTAATAAATATATTTTCTCTCCCCAATGATTTTCTTAATAACATTTTATTTTCTCTAGCTAACTTTCTTGTGAGAATACAGTATAAATAGATATAGCATAAAAAATATGTGTTAATTGACTATGCCATTGGTAAGGCTTTCAGTTAACAGTAGACTGTTAGAAATTAAGTATTTTGGGGAGTCAAAAGTTTTACATGGATTTTTTTATTGCAAGTGGGTTTGGCACCCTTAATCCATGCATTGTTCAAGGGTCAACTGCATTTTCTTGTGACACATCAATTGATTAGTAAGTGTCTAATGTGATACAGATTATGGACTTGAGTAAGTTGTTTGTTGGAAACATGTGCCTTGTCATTCAGTGCCCTATCTCTGTCCTTCCCCCACTGTCGTTTGTAAGTAATACTGATGTATTATATGCATGTTAGTGAAAATACAAACTATAAATTTGAATCTGAGTACTTTTTCGAGCTCCATTCCCAGTTTCTGCATTTGGTTGCAGAGAAAGAGCTAGATGAGCATTGATGAAATTTCATCAACAGGTAGAATTTGAGAGGTGATATAATCTGAGTAGGAGCTCTGAAATCAGAGAGATCTTGGCTTGAAGTTTGCTCTGGTACTCATTGGTTGTGAGTCATTGCTCAAATTGCTCATAAAATTATTATTACAATTCTATTAGATAATCAATAATCTAGGTGTATAATTTCTACACCTGCATGTTCTATGTAGAGAAAAAAAGGCTGAACTAAATCAAGGGGGAAAAAAAACAAACCAATAAATGGAAAAAAATATCTTCTTGCATTTGCCAGCAACTTGTAAATTCTGTTGGGCAATTTAGAAAGATGTGATGCCAGATTAAGACAATTGGAGCCTCCAATGAAGAGGAACTAGGGAAAAAAATCAGAATCATTTTCACTCTGGAATCAGTTAATATGAATAGCTCAATTTTTCATTAAAAAAACCTACAAAGGTTGTATTTATGTCTAGGACAAATATGTGGATCTTTTTTGCAAATCAGTGGTCTCTGTGAAAGTTTTAACAAATGTTCTTCATTTTATCACTGCAGAAACCACAAAGAAGTAAGGACAGAATAGACATGCAAACACTCTTCGATCTCACAGTAATACATCAAGTGCTATTTTAATACATCAGAGCTGTGGCCACATGAGAAGAAGATTTCTAAATGCAAAATAGTCAAGTGAAAAAGATATAAATAGAAGTTAGGAGGACTTTTAAGACAATATAGATAAAATATCTTGTCCTGCTGTTAATAGATTGCATAAGATAGAGTGAGTTTCTAAATGCAAAATAGTCAAGTGAAAAAGATATAAATAGAAGGTAGGAGGACTTTTAAGACAATATAGATAAAATATCTTGTCCTGCTGTTAATAGATTGCATAAGATAGAGTGAGTTTATATGAAGCTATGTTAAGTGACACCAAAATTTAAAACGCAGAGTTTTTGTTTTTTATTCAGGGTTTATCCCTTTTTTACTGAAAGATGTATAAAATGATGCTTCACATCTGGATTTCTCCATTATTTAGAATTTTGATCGTAGAATCTGCCCTTCAAAGTTTGGGAAAGAGGAGAGGTCATGCAAACAACTTTAAACACTAGAGTCGTGATATCTCTTACCCACAGCAACCTATTTGAAAATCCACAAAACTTATCAGGGGTGTGGTTCACATATTTGTACTTTAATTCCTCCATAATATAAGGGGGCATAGACTTCTTGAACTACAAGTTGGAGATAAATCACCCCCCTCTTGGAGGTTGTTGTATGTCAAACACAGGTAGCATAGTATTCATTCTATTCATTCCATATAATCTATGTGTTTTACTTTTATGAGGCCCTATGAAAAATATAAGTGGTGAGAAACAACCCATACCTAGTACATTACTGCTTGGTATACTTTGGCTTCCTTTCAGAAAATTATGGGGTTTTTTTTGTTTTGTTTTGTTTTGACAAGAAGAGTTCTTTTTATTTTATTTAGAGCCGAGTCTAGTTCTGTCGCCCGGGCGGGAGCGCAGGGGCACGCCCCCGGCCACCGCAGCCCCCACCTGCCGGGCTTGGGGATGCTGCCATCCAGCAGGCAACTTTTCTCGCTCATGGCAGAGATGAGGTCTGGCCAGGCTGCCCAGGCTGCCCTTAAAGCCCCGGCCGGATTCGAGCCATCCTCTCACCTCCGCCTCCCAAAGGCGCCCCCGCGCCCGGCAGAACTGTTTTATTGAAGTGTGCAGACTCAAAGGCAGAGTCTTTCATTCCCAACCAAACCTTTACTGAAAAAGTTCGAACACCTTCTTTTCTGGGGGGGTGGGAATAGCTAATACGCTTCAAAAGCAAACTTCTGCTGACTCAGGCAGCTTTTCCCAATCCGCAAAAACAAGGCATCAGAAACAAGCAGGCGCGACTGGTCTTTGACCCACGGAACACAACCGGGCGCCAGACACCGACTTAAGACCTGGGCCAGACCCCCGATTTCTCAAAGGCCCGGGTTAAGGCTTTCAGTTAGATTTACACGAGCCGACCGCGTCCGTCTTTCGCCTCTGCCCTGGTAGGCAGGAAAGCACATCAGGCAGGTCTTTGAAAAAAACAGGCAGCGCAGGATGCTGTACGCCACGAAAGACGCCACGATTCTGAGTCCTCCCCGCAATCGGAAACCGCGACCCGGAGCCCCGCTCTCCTCGCCGCCCGCAAGGCGCTTGACTCGGACTCGCCGGCTCGGCCGCGGGACAAAGGCCGCTCCTCGGCAGCGTCGGAAGCGGCGCAGGGCCGCCGGACAGCCCCCACGGCCTCCGACGCCGGGGCGTCCCCGCCGCGAATGCGAGTCTTTGCCCCCGCACGCAGAACCCGCCGACGGCCGGACACGCAACCCCAGCTCCCACCGGGAGCGAAAAACTTGCTTGAGGCGCGCGCTGGGACGGGGTCGGCCCGCGGGTGGAGACGGGCCCGAGCCGGGGGGCTCAACGGTTGGCGAGGCCCGCCGGACGCGGCGCGCAAAAAGGCGGGAACACGCCATTTCAAACGCGGGGAGCCGCGCGCTGTCCCGGGGCCTCCGGGGAGCGCTCCCGCCCCGCATGGCGCTAGGGCGGCGGGCGCGCACCGAGGGGGCCCGCGCCACCCACACCTCCGCGCCCCGCCCGCCGGCGGGCTCATCCTGCCGGTGGCCACCTGTCTGCGGCCCACCCGGGCACTGGCGTTGGCTCCCGCTCCTCCTCGCTGGAGAAGTCCGGCGGGCTGTCCGCAGGCGGCCAGTTGTGCGCCCTGTGAGGTGCTGCAGGTAGAGCTGCACCTACATGTCCTTGCGCTGCTCCCCAGCCGGCAGCACGTGGTTGGCCAGCAGCAGGCTCTTGAGCTTGTCTTTGGTCAGCACCGATGGGGTCCTCCAGGAACTCTAGCATGGCGCCATCCCGCGGGCGAGGCCCACACCGCCTGCCAGAGTTGGGCTGCAGAGGGCGGAGGCCGAGGTGCTGCTGAACAGAAAGGCTGCACCAGAAAATTATGTTTAAAAGGAGAATTCATATGGAAACACAAACGGCCAAGAATAGCCAGAATAATGCTCAGCAAAAAAAAAAAAAAAACAAAGCAGGAGGTATCACATTACCAGACTTCAAACTTTACTATAGAGCTACAATAAAACAGCTTGGTATTGGTACAGGAACAGGCATATAGACCAATGGAATAGAATTGAGATTCCAGAAGCAAAACCTCAATTTCTCAACCAACTCATCTCGACAAAGCCTCTACCACCTACCACTGGGGAGAGGAAAACCTATTCAGTAAATGGTGCTGGGAAAACTGGCTGACCACATGCAGAAGATTGAAACAGGACCCCTATCTATCTCCATACACAAAAATTAACTCTTAATGGATCAGAGACCTAAATGTAAAACCTCAAACCATAAGAACCTTAGAAAATGAAGGACATATCTCATGGAAATTGGAACTGGCACCCAATTCCTGAACAAGACTTGAAACCCACAGGCCATAAGAAATAAGATAGACAAGTGGGACCTCATTAAACTGACAAGCTTCTGTAAAGCCAAAGAAACCATCAAGAGAGCAGGGAAACAGCCTACAGATTGGGAAAAAGTATTTGCCAACTCCAGGTCTGACAAAGGCTTAACATCGTGGATCTACAAGGAACTCAAACGTGAGGAAAAGAAAAAAACAAACAACCCCATTATAAAATGGGCAAAATATATAAACAGACACTTCTCAAAGGAAGACATCCAAGCAGCCAACAGACACATGAAGAAATGTTCAACCTCACTAATCATCAAGGAGATACAAATCAAAACCACTCTGAGATACCACCTAACTCCCGTCAGAATGGCAATTATCAATAACTGAAAAAATGACAGTTGCTGAAGAGGGTGTGGCGAAAAGGGAACACTTCTACACTGTTGATGGGAGTGTAAACTAGTGCAACCTCTGTGGAAAGCAGTGTGGCGATTCCTAAAAGCTCTAAATACCAACCTCCCATGTGACCCTGTGATCCCCCTACTGGAAATATACCCTGAAGAACTCAAATCACTCTATAAAAAAGATAACTGCACTCGTATGTTTATCGTAGCATTGTTCACAATAGCAAGAACCTGGAAGCAGCCATGCTGTCCATCAAAAGGACTGGATTAAAAAAATGTGGTACATATACACAATGGAATACTACGCAGCCATAAAAAAGAACG